>JAANSO010001304.1:0-17964 GCA_036507315.1 Lepidocyrtus fimetarius | reverse complement strand
ACATTGATGATGGAGGATGGCTGCAGAAACAAGTTCCTCCAAACACTTTCCAATGTTAAGAAAATGCGGCGTTCTATACATCTGTGCTTGAATTCGGACTATGAAACTTTATTCGCGTGCTTCTCAAAAGCTATGATATGCTAGTATATTACATGTTTAAAACTCGATAAATTCTACAGACTGAATGGATGATTCATGTAAAAATTCATAGAGATTCTACATATTATAGAGAAGAACATGACAGACATGTGCGCTTCGCATGTGCCTTTCGCTAAAAATGTGGATGGATTGATGATTATTGGATAGTATCGCACATAAACTTAATGGCTTTGCATTAGCAGCGTTGCAAATGAAAAGTGATGAAAAACAGTTAAAATGTTGGGTAATTGCTAAGATGGAAATTGGAGACAAAGGTTTAGATATTCCATGAACTCTTTGGAAATGTTAATGGCTAATTTATCCTGAAATTTGGGTAAAACTGAAAAACAGACCGCTTTCCAAATAAATTCCTTAGGAGTCTTCATTCTTGTATAATCTTGCATAGTTTATAAATTTCTTGCCACTTTGACGTAGCTTGTCTAAAAGACATGTCATTAATAAGCTTGGCTTTACGCATCGTGTACAAGTTAATATTTTATATTGTTTTCCTTGTCCAGCCAATTTCAAAATAATTGTCCTAGCTATGGTTTGGCAAAATTGAATAAAGAAGTTCATTTAGAATGCTTTTGGATTGTAAATTGATAACGAGTCTGACAGGTATGCCTACCATAAGCTCATATTTCCTCATAAGATTTTAAGCTATTTTTGTCCATGCCTTTTCAAAATGAAAATTGTAATTTATAGCGGTGAAACTGTTATATTATTACACTTCCAAACATGTTATGCAATAAAATTGCCACGAAGATTATAATAATAACTTGTCTGAAGTCTTAAAACACTTTATGCCTTTAGATTTTATGAGTTGGAGTGCTAACTGAAAGATTGATCGTGTGTTTGACCAAGATTACAAAACACTTTAAATTTGGGGCATAGTGATATAATTTTATGTCAATTTGAAACATGATTTACATTCATGTCACTAATGCGGAAGGTAGTTGAGCTAGGTTTGAGCAATGAAACAAAAAAGTTTGTGATTAGATTATGTACTGTTATAAACCATAAGAAAAGAAAGCATAGGAGAAAATTTTTAATGTTTATTTGGCGCCTCTCCCCATTGTGCCAAATTCTTAAATTTTGTTGTCTACAGACTTCCTTCCTTCAGCTTGTTAATGACTCTTACGGAAGCGTAGTTAAGTAATAATGAAAGGAAAAGAGCCCCTTCAGTAATTAGTTTTGTCTTTCTAGCCACACAGCTCTTCTTATACCAGGAGCTGTAAATTAGTTCATTCGAAAAACTTTCTTTTCATTAGTTTTCTTTAATGGTCAGGAACGGAGAGTCTGTGTGAAGTACTTAAAAAGCGAGCACTACCACGTGCCTTGCCGTTTTTATTATTTTTCCTTGTTCAATTAGCAAACTATGAAAACATATTTAATAGCTCAAGTACCATCTAGTGAGAATAGGAACTTTAAAGGAATTCCTGGAAAATTTCATTTTTTCTGCAATAACGATCAAAATTAATAAAAAAAGTAAAACATCTTTTAAAACATAATCCAATTCTGAGAAAATCATAAAAAATTATAAAAATATATTTAGAGCAACCTTCACTAAATTAAATTTTTCCCCTCTTGCAACTTTAATGCTCTATTTCATAATGCAAAATAAGGAAGAAAGGGACCTTAGTTTCAGGATTTGGCTCAACTCTGTAAATTTCATTGATTTTATATTATCTATATAAAAGTACACACATTGCTGATAAAACCCTAAACCCATTCGGACTTTTGCTGTTACGGAATTAATCTGATTTCAAAAAGATAAATCTTTTCTCGATCGTAATCACAAAAGTGAAAAGTGGTACTGACACATTCAATCAACCTCTGTGTTGAAGTTTGGAAAGGCTGCAATATGGAAATAAAATTTGGAATGATGTTTACTTTTTGTTCCCACATTTCCATCATTAGTAATGTGTGGTAATGACGTGTGTGTTCAACTACTCTCAGGATTTTGCAAAAAGTATTGGGATTTGTGTTAAAATAAGCTAAATAAAAATAATTTCTGTTTTTTCACGCTCTTGTTGTTAAATAACTTTTTTATTTTTGTTTTTAATTTTTAGATGTTGGCAATTCTAAAGTGGAGAACTTTTTTGCAAAAACTTTTCCTTTCACTCATTCAGACAGAGTTTCAAATCTCAAAGCACCCATAACAGTATTATCTTTCTTCATTGCTCCCCTTCTGTCTGTCAATGGTTATCATCAGTGAAAAGTACAGGTTTAGTTTTTCAATTGAAGAGGATAATAGTGATTTTCCCATTCCGTAGAATCTTTTAATAAAATGAGTGAGAATGCGAACTACTGAAACCAATATACCAATTCGGTTTACCCTCTGCAAGTGCAGGAGGATGAGATCAAAGGGAAAATCGAGTTGTGGTGGAACTTTCCTTTTACTTTGGAAGGGAGGAGAACATGGTAGATGAGATTTGTTTTCCTTTTTCATGTAATTTCCTGGTTGTATAGTTGTTGTTTTCTCTTGAAATTTCATTTACAGAGAAAATGTTGTGTCTATATGTCATGCCCATGAATGTTCAGAAAGCTCCCGATTTTCTGTGGATTCCTCAATTACATTGTACTACAGAATGTTTACAGCGGCAAAAGAAATGATAAAGAAGAAAATCAAAGGATTTTCGATTTTTCTACTTTGTATTTAAAAAGTTACATAGTTAGAATTAACATGTGTCCATTTGAAAAGGCACGTTTATCAGTTTGGACATGAAGCGAATCTTTTTCAGTTCTAGGCAATGTGCCGTATCTAAAGATGAGCTCTCTCGGGACCATTTTCCTGTTTAGGGGTAGCATAGTGGCCAACGACTGTGAAGTTTAGAACAGCATGCACGTCTACCTGCTTACTAATGCGTTCTATTTTTCTTTAATTCATTTTACGAAAGCTTCTATACACCCCGAAAAGAATGGTAACATTTGCTGTGGTTGGGAAACTGGGCTGTATTACTTCCTTTTTCCCGTAAAAGTGAAAGTCCTCTTGTTTCCAATTTCAATCACAAACATTCGACCCCGCTTTCAATTTCATAATTATCCGGTCAGTGAAATTTGACATTTTGTAGTTTGCTTGAGGAATAAGGACGAAAATAGGAAATTCATGAGTTTTTTTGCACACAACTTGAATGGATAAATGAGGATGAAGCAGGAAGTTTTATATACTTTTTGGCGTTGTTTGCGGTTACAACTATTTGTTAAAACTTTCCGATATCGTGATGGTCATCTACCCAAAGCCGCTGTTGTTGAAAAAAAACTTTGACTTTTGTTGAGTGGGCGGCTTCTGAATTTTGTCCTTCTGTTCAAAAATACATTTTTTTGCAAATTGTAAGAGCCAACCGTGTGTGCTTTTATGTAATACAATTCTGTATGATTAAGCACTCTTCCTTTCATAAAAAAGGGAACAAATACCTTCGAATAATGATTTTAAATGTGCACCAAATGTAGCCCCTCCTTGCAACTCAAATGGCAATGAACTAAAGCAAGTGTTTTAGTCACTAGCACATTCATAATTTTCCATGAACAAGAGTAGTTCATACAATACCGCAGGGATTTACTCGCACGATGGTCAAAATGTGTTTGCAATAATGGACAAAGTGTACACTACTCTAGCGCACCTGTTCACTTTTAATGAGGGAAACGAAATGAACCATTTTCCCCAGATATTTTGCACTGTTCGATATTCTAAAAACTTAGCGCTTCCGTTTCGTCGAATTTTTTAAAAAGGCTCTTGTAAAATAAAGTGGTTCCTGAAAAATTTCATTCAATGATTTTCCCTAATCGTTAGCTTTCCTTACTATTTCACCTTTGATATAAAACAATGTCAGTACTAAAAGAATGCCCTTGGTAAAATACGAATTTTGTTTAGTGCACTACATTTCCAACATACTCGCAATCACCTCATTCAAGTTCAGGTCACCTTTTGTAAAGGTGAAAATTTATTTGCTTGTTGTTGTCCTTGTTTGTACGGAATACAACCTTAAAGATTTATTTTTAGTTCTTCCTTTCCAATTGATCGATTTTATATGTACATAGGAAATTCCAGTAATATTTGCAGTAATATCTAGAATAGAAGCTTATCATTTCGATTAACATAGAAAATCCATCGATATCGCTTATTTGTAATTTCATTGTAAATAATTTTAATACATTTCTGGGTTTACCAATTTTAGCTACATTCACGCATATTTGATTCTTTGAATTTTGACGAAATAGCTTCGAAGAAAATAACTGCAAAATATTTAAATGCTAAATCATAGACCACTATATAACATATCTAATATAGTGGTCTATGGCTAAATACAGCTTTATGTAATTCCTTTTAAATAAAATTAAATACTTACGCGCATTTATCTAAATTCACCCTCCTACTTCTTTCTAGTTTTCTCCGTATTTCAAAATAATCCCATTGACAAGATAATTTTTCTTCAGCTGTCTGTTCAACAGTTCTTAAAAAGTAATCGTCTTACATTTTTACAATGAAAGCATAAAGTATTCATGTGTACCTTGTCATAGACCACTATATTATGTTATATAGTGGTCTATGACCTTGTATAGCATCAAGTAATCAAGAAAAGTTTAAATCCAATCAAACCAAATTCACATGAATTTTATTTTTACGTTTCTAGAGACATTCACTATTGAATTACAGTAAAATGTATTGAATGAAAGGGCGGAACTTTTCCAGTCTGACGTGAATCATGAGTGTTTTGTTCGCGATTGATAAGTATTCAAAAGGAGGGTGTGTAGGTAGTGATAAGTAATAATAAGAAAATAATACGTGAGCTATATAACTGCTTAAGGGTTTAATAAATAAAAATACTGTGGACCGCAGCAGACACTGACCGTTACATTCGTTATTATTACTTTGAGATGATGAGAGTACTTACATTGGATTAGATTAATAAATAAAATATAAGTTTACTCTTTTCCTATAAAAATTCTTTGAGATTTTCTCCGTCCTTTCAACTTTGGGAGTGGCTCATCCCAGAGCTTTAATATGTACTCCTATTCATCTACAGTTATCATCGTGAGCCGTCATACTCTATTACTAAAGTAAATATGGAGAAAATATAGTTTTCTTAAATATAGGAAAAGGTACATATATTGTCAAGTACCTACAATAGTACCTTGGAAGTATTTAAGCTTTGCAAAGTTGTAAAATAAACGTTTCCTTCGTCAATTCCTATTTAAAAAGGTACATATATTGTCAAGTACCTACAATAGTACCTTGGAAGTATTTAAGCTTTGCAAAGTTGTAAAATAAACGTTTCCTTCGTCAATTCCTATTATCGGTAATAATAACGAAGAAAGCATCAAACTATGTAAGACCGCACCTCAAGCCAGAAATAACAGGGAACGCTAATAAAAATTATGTTTATATAAACTTGCAGGGAAGATCACGTTTGAATAGCGATCATACCACCTTTAATACTTTCACCAAGAGCACTGCCAACAGCACTACGACCGCACTATTATCATCTTAGATATTTTAAGAACAATTTTCCTTTCTTTACGTTTGTAACGAAATGGTAATAATAAAAGTGGATCTTTGGACTTCCTGGAAGAAGAGATCGGAAGAAGTAGTGGAAGGAATGATGAAGCGGAACCGCAACTTTTAGGCTGGTTGTGTAAGAGAAAATGAAAAGAAATATTTATCAGAAAGTCGTAAAGTCATGCTGAGAGTTGAATATATATTTGTGAGTGGGATTGGTTATGGGAAAGTAGCATGCTTACTCACAATATGTAATTCTGGAAAACTCGTTTTACTTGAATTGCTAAGAAAATCTTTACCATATAAGTATTTTAGTGGGGGAAAGAAATGATTTGAAATTAATGAAAGTAGCTCTTCTAAGACTTGACTTTGGAGAAGATAGTAAAACGGAGAAAGTAAAAAGACAAAGAGGAGAAAATGGTGGGTAAAACGTTCTAGAGTAAATTCTTAGCTGAAGAAGTTCTAAAATGAAGAAAAAGATGCTTTCATCGTAACTTGTAATAATAACAAATCATTTTTAAAAAGAGAAGTTTTTGGAACCAGAGAGGAAAATGAAAGTGGAACACATTGTTCTTTTATCGACTTCCTTCCTAGATGCTGAACTTTTCGTTTTTATAGCGCACAAGAAAAGAAAGAAAAAGTCAGCAAAAGAGAATAAGAAAGGTAAGAATAAAGTCACCCAATCCAATTCACTAATAAGAAAAGGGTAAAGAAGACTTAAGCTGCTCTATACAGTAAAGTGTTTTCCAGTGTCAAGTTTTAATATGATTGATCTAATGTATTGCATAATGTTTATAATGGGACTGGAGACGAGAAGTGATAAAAATGTATATATGACATCTTAAAGCCGATAAGGAGATAAGATAAAATTTGGACAGAGGAAAGTAATGAAAAGGTCAAAATTCCGGGAAGCAGTAAAAACTCCCGATTCCCTTGACTTCTTTTTTGGTTAGTTCCATTTATGAAATTTACAAGCTATTTTTAGAATGGCATAACACGATATTCAATTACATGGGATTATTAAAGGATATATTAAATGGAACGGGTTAAGCTTGTGTGTAATTTTAGACTGATGAAATTGAAGAAAGGACAAAAAATGATTATTATACGTACATGTAATAAAAAAGTTGAAATGGAAATTTTTCAGTTTGGATTCTACTGCTGATTTCTTTTCCCTTACTTTCATTAGGGAAATACCGCCGCCGCCACATTCCATTTCTCAAACATTTTTTTGTCCTTTCCCCATTTTTGTAAGATATTATTACGCTTACGAAATGCAAATGTACGGTTATTAACGGACCAAAACATGGTGGAATGAGTAAAAAGAAGGTTTTTATGGGCCATAACCTACATTCGTATTAAAGTAAGGGGAGGGAAAATGACGATGATATGGGGAAATATGAAGGTAGCTTATCTGATATTATCGTGTGATTATAGCCATGTATAGTCAAGCATAAAGAACTTAAGAACAGAGCTACTTCAATATTTTTCTCCTTGGATTTAAGATAAAAGGTTCAGTTAAATTTATTCAATTTCTTTATGGATGCACATGTGTCCATCCATTACTCATTTCTTTTATATCATTCTTGTCTTTTTTGCTTTCTCTATACATCTTATCTACATCCAGAAAAAATTAACGCTCTATTACTAATTCAAATAAGAGTGTAATGATAAAGATTATTCTATTTTGAAAATGGAGTGTAGGATCAAAGGATTTTCTCAAATGAGGTTTATCTTCTTGGGGAAAATATAAACGTTTTTTTTCTTTCGGAAGTCATTTCGTTTTCTATTTATTTTATTATTGTGTTGACTCGTGCACTTTTGTTCCTTATTATTCTTCCGGAGAAAAGTAGGTAAAGCCGGTACTAATGCTAATAATGCAACCCTTGGATTGGTTTCCTTATAATAATGGCTATTTTCATGATTCCAATAAATTGAAAGAAAATTTGGGGAAATGAAAAGAGTGCCTACTTATGAAGAAGCTTTGTTGTGGGTTAAAGCGTGTTTTTGTGTTTGATTTCCTTATTTTGGTTGGACAAGGAAAAGCCTTTTCCGCAATTGTACATAGAAAATGGGATGCCTACAATTTCTACTGCATTTAATAGTTGGAATGAAGTCAAGAAAACTATTTTGCTGACTCTAAGAACTAAACAAAAACATTTTCTTTCGGTTTTTCCTATATGTGCGTGCTTTTATACATTTCTTGACTTCTTTTTTCTAGATTGGATTATTACACAAAGAGGAACTTATTGCAATTCCATTCAATACGGCATGGTAAAAGCGGAAATATATCAAGAGTCATAATACTTACTCTTGTACCATATGTAATTGCCAAAAAAAGAAAAAGCTGGAAAAAAATCAAGTGAAGAAAGAGCTATGTTACTGCGTCATGAAAATTTACAACGTAAAATATATAAAATGCAATCCCGTCCAATGAAAAACTCATGGGAAGAGTATTTTTGGTACATTATACAATTTCTTTCTCCTTCATCTCCATCAACTTCGTACATTATGCCTTTACCTAAGTGCCTGACCTGAAGAAAGGAAAAACGGTGAAGAAAAAGGGAAATTACTGCGGGTTTTCACGTTTCCACCTGATATCCCAACATTTTTTGTAACTAACTGCTGAATGCATGCATGCATGCTGCCCCTCTCCTACTAAAGCTTATGCTATCCCACTCTAAATATTAAGTTCAGTTGACTGAACTGACTTTTCCAGTTTTTCATTGTGTAACAAATGATCTCATTCACAATATAGGCATTAACACTAGCAGGGAAGAATGAAAAAGCACTAGCGGAAGAAACCATGTAGCTAAAAAAAGTGCCTATATTGAACATGTAACTTCTGGTTCTATTCACTTTCTCCTAGTTTGTTTCCGAAAGAATCGAACAAAAAAGAAAGTTGGTATTCTGCGAAAGGAAGGCAGGAAGAAGTCCTTTCGCTACGACAGAATTAGTCAGTGGTAGTTAACGTGCCAACTTTATAATTTAATGCATGAGTGTATGAAGTAACTACTGGTTTTTCCTGTTGTTTAATGTGTGGAGGCGGTGGAGGAGTTTTCCATTTGGCATTGATCCACACAATCCCTTTCCACCACCGCCGCTACTTTTCCAACAGCAACTTGTTTGTATTCACAAAAAAATAACAATAAAAATGCAAAAGTCTTTTGAAATGAGCCCTGGTAAAATCAATGGACGGGAGAACTAAGGCGGATTTTGGATGACATTGACATGCCTACAAATATTTATGCTGTATTAAACAAATTTCATTTCCGAAACCATTTTCTTTGTAAAAGACAAAGCGAAGTGTAACTTTATAATAGTTTACTAAACAGAAAATTACAATAAATATGCTAATTATTCAAGTTTCAGGAAATGTAAAACCTTGCAGAAAATTGCTATGTATTCAATCATATTTTTGGTCTAGTTAGTCATTCTTCATGATTCCCTGTTGGTTACATGACAGCCACCTAGATGAAAAAAATATTTATTACTTACGCCACACCGCATCCTAACTTGGAAGAGATCTTCAAATCTCCGAAATTTTTAAAATAAAAGGATTCTTTTTTTAGAAAATGTCACTTTAATAATTTTCCCTTTTTTATCCTTTCCTAGTTTTCTCCGTAATACTTTTTAGGCTCATTGATTGTGAGTAGTGAAGGTGGTAGTGGAAAGAAAAGATGTTTACCTCTAGTAAATACTATAACTCCATGTAAAAAGCAACATTGTACCTTTTCTTCTTATTTTCCCTTCAGTGAACTATGAAAACGAAAGTGGGCTTGCTGGCTCCTGTCTCCTTGCTCCCATTTCCGTTTTGCTTCATTCACACAATAAAAGGCGAGACTTTTTCTGTGCTTCCAGCCTTTTCTTAACCTTCTTCTATTAAGTTTTTTTTCTGTCACTCCTCCGGTACTTTGCTTGTTATAAAATATAAGATACATGCGGAAAGCGACTTTGCTACCTGGTCCTTCAATAGAACATCTCAACAGGAAAAAATATTCTCAGATTTTGTGCCAGAATCACAATTCTCTTTTGCTTCCCTTCATTGAAATAAGGAATGCAGAAATGAAGTACTCATCATCATCGTCATCTTCCTCGCCGTCACATGGAAAGATAGTAAGGACTACTACTTGCTGAATGAAAGCCCTTGAGGTACCTTTCTCCTTTTCTCTGGAAAGTAACAGAGCCCCTTTAGTACCATCTTTATACCACTTATTTCATTTGGAGAAATCGGAGCAGAAACGGAAGAAATAGTTGGGAAGGTATCTAGCTTAAATCTCGATGTACTCTGTGGTAGCACCGTCGTCATCATTCTCAGAGTCACAATTACTAAATGAATATATCTCTTGCTTTCCACTTTTTATATATAATTTGTGTTTGCTTGCGAGATATAGGAGTTAATAGAACCGGTTAGTTAAACTGTGGATGTAATAGGAGGATTACGGTGGTGCCACTGTGCCAGGAGGGAGTGCAAACTTTTCACTGCGGTCGCTCCATACGATACGTGCCAGAGAAATGGAAGGAGAACATGCAGGGCTACAATACTAACTGCTAACATTATATCGATCCCTTTCGGTTCTCCTCGCCTTTTCTCTCTTCCTTCCTTTTCCTTCAGAATACTAAAGGCTCTCTCTCAATGTAACATTGTTGAATGAAGCACTAAAGCAGGCATCGTTGTTGTAATCTGAAAGTACCTAAACTTATTCTTTTTAAGGGAAGCAAGGCCTTCTATGATTTTACTGACGATGATGATCTTGCGAGGGTGGTTCTATTGCCAAAATCATNGCAAGGCCTTCTATGATTTTACTGACGATGATGATCTTGCGAGGGTGGTTCTATTGCCAAAATCATGGATAAAAAACTCTTTTGAGACGCTGCAGCTTGTAAAAAGTTTTCTATCTACTTAACTAATACTGTGAATAAAGGCTCCCTGGACCAAGCGCCCTTCTCTATGCCTATTAGCAAAGTTTGTGTCGAAACGGTGGACGTTTCATTTTTCAAATTTACAAAGTCATTCGCTTTTTCAATGTTAGTTTCTCCTTTCCGATTAATTCACCGCATCTGATGGCAAATGAAAAAACTCTAACTAATTCTATATCTCTTGGTTTTCAGAAAAACAAAATTCTGCATCGTTGCGGCTGATTCTTAAAATGTCGTTTCTTTGAAACTAGAGAGGTACTAGGGAAAATAAGCGAAAAATGTGAAAGAATGTTTTTGTATTTACACATTTCATCTTTTTTATCTATCGTTCTCAGAAAATTAGATTTACACCTGTGTATTGAAAGTGCACACCATCTTGGAATAAGGTATAAAAAATTTGTGTTAGGAACATAGCATATCAGCGTAATAGGCGTGGGTGTTGACGTTTAACGAGTCGACAAAGCGAGCTCCCGCCTTACTACTGGAGTACTCGTGATCCACACACACGGGCATTTCATTTTATCATGAGCTCAATTTTTACAATTTTTGCGCTTTATTATTCATTCGGTTTATATTTATATGTCAATCTCTGTATACCTATGCGGACATGTCAAAAACTGTTTACTATGTTGATGAAAGAGATAATTGCATAGAAATGCAGAAATGGATAAAAGAATTGCAAAACTATATTTTTTCTTCGGGTAATAAATTAGCTTTTTATGAAGCGAGGAAAAAGGAAACGGTTGGCCAAGGTCAGTTCTACATACCTCCTTTCCATCCCACCAGTTCTTTCTCTCGGACTAAATAAAAAACGGAAGTTGATGTAATAGCAGGCAAAACAGCAAAAACAGAAGAAAACTAGGCACATATACCACATATACATATTATATCAACCACCTATACTATACCTACAATGCAGTGTTTGCATCATGGTTTGTATCAAGGCACTTTCTTTGGAAAATTTTTAGCATAGAATTTGCACATTTACTTGTAAAGTAATAGCTAAATCCCTGCTTGCTCAGAGTTATTGCTGGAAGCAATTCAAAAATTATTAGTGTAATGCGTAGGTATGTTTTCCTTACATTCTCTTATACATTTTTGGCAAACTGAACTAGTGCGAAATGCATAGAGTTTGAAAATCCTTGGAAAGTGCTATAACGACTTTTCTTTTTACTCTTTCTTTTCTCTAGTTTGATGTCGTTTAGCTTGCCGGATGTGTTTTGCTCCATTACACAATCAGCTTCTATAAGGACAAAGCGAAATAAACATTCTTGTAAGAAAATAATATAAAAGACTTTTGTTACGTTGTGTATCTTCTAAAATGTCTTAGGAATTTTTCTCATAAAATTAAAAGTGATTTGGATTATAAAGTTAGCTTTTTGTGTTTGTTTGACAAGATAGAAGAAAAAGGGGCTACCCTTCTGCTCTTTTTTGAACTGTATTCACTATCTTTTTATGAGAAGGAAAATCTATCTTAAAATGAAGCAGGGCTTTAATTAAAAGAAAAATGGTGAAAAGTAGAGGTGATGATAGAGATGATGATGTAAGTGACTTTGGCGCGCTTCTAAAGCTTTTACTTTGATAAAAACCTCTCCAGTTTGACAACATCGTTTCATAGAAAATAGTTTTTAAGGTATATGCATAGCAAAAGATAGATTTTTTATTCCTTTTATTTACCTTACAGTATACATTTAAATTGAAAAGAGGAACACTTGAAGATCATCACAGTCGCAAACAAGAATACTATGCTGTGTTGATGCTGCTGATGATGATAGGAAATCACCCTCGATGAAGATACCTGAGCTCTGAAGATTTCACTCATTTTTTCCAAAGAAGGAGCTTTCACTTCATCTCCACTTCTTCATGCTATCAAATACTTTTAGAGATAAGGAAAGAAATATGAGAACATGTTTTATTGCTTTTTTCATTGCTCCTTTTCTTACTTCCAATTTTATGAGAATTGGGAAAAAGATTGTAAAAAGATCCAACAGCCTTCTTTTCTCTTTCTTAATTCAACTTCCAAAGAAAAAAGTAACCTTGTTCATTTTATGTTTGTCTTTTTTCTGAAAAAAGAACAACTCAAGAATCAAAATGTAGTTCAACAACGTCAGGTTGTGATAAGCAATGTACAAAATATATATGGTTACATATTAAGCTCATCAATATTACGTGTATTGTGGAAACCGGGGCACATAATCTAAAAATTCATTTCTTGGCAATTGCTTCAACTCCTTGCTCATCGCCTCCCCTTTCCATCTTATCATAATATCCTTTCCAAGTAAATCATTTTTCTATAAACCTGTAAATAAAAAATACACAACTGTGAGCAAATTATAGTAATCTTGAGAAAATACTGTTACCCTTCATGATTTTATACTTTTCACCTCTCAAAAACTAAGACAAACAGTACTCATGATCTTAAAATATTTTTTTAAATTTCCAAAATAGATTATTTTACCTTCAACTATTTTTATTTTGATCAGTAATCAGTAGTCGTGGAAGATTAACAGCTCCACAGATGCATGTCCCACGTACTTGTTTCAACTATTCAAAATATTTTTATATTTTATTTTTAGTAATTTAGATGCAAATACTAAAAAATATGTCCCACGTATTTGTTTCAACTATTCAAAATATTTTTATATTTTATTTTTAGTAATTTAGATGCAAATACTAAAAAAGTGGATATTTTAAACATTTTGAAATTTTATTCAACTACGCTCTTTCGCTGTGATGGATTCTTAAAAATTAAAATAATATCTTTATCTCGTCACAAGTTTTTTGGAATCAGCTTTTACGCTTGTATCCTGACACTTGACTAGCAGTCACAGTGTACAATATTGCGACACTCTTTTGGAAGCGTTCCTACCTAACTTGTCTTTCTAATCTGATAAAGAACAAAGATCTTGATAAGATTGATCCGTTGTGTAAATTGCAAGGAGAAAAGGGTGCATTTGGATAATCCGGAGTTGTTTACAGCAAGTGGCAATGAAACATGTGTACCTAATCATAATAATAATGTAATAGCATTGTTGATCAATGTGATTACGACCACTTTCCTTTCTTCATCATCATTTTCTCAAAGTTATAAAATTGTATTTTTATACGCGAAGCAAAAAATAGCAGTCCTTGCACGCAAATTCATTTTAAAAAACAAGTAGAGCAAGCATAGTGTGATGGAGTGCATACACTATGCAATAAAAATCAATTTGATTTATAATGCAATAACAAAATGCAAATTATTTTGATGTCGTGTGTGCCCATGAAACTAGCGCTATGCATGCTAAAAAGTACACATTTGGCTGAAGGAGGAAGGAAAAGGCACAAGTTCAGGTTCAGTATACAAGTACCAGGGTAGAAGAGTAGAAATACAAGGCAGGAAATGAAACGGCTTATAATTCTATTTCCTTTTCCTTCCCGATGTCTCCACTAAATTCTTACGTAGCTGTTTGGAACTTGCTTAGTTTGGAAAATGAACTGAGTTTGGGGACGGATACAAAAGGCAACAATGTTGGAGCTGGTGCCAACTTTTTCATTCAGTCCTACGAATTTTTACATGTTAAAATATTTTTAAGCTGGAATCGATTTTTAGACAAAATTTAAGTGAAAAGTCAATTTTTATTGGTATGAAGTTTATCTACAAGTATTGACTACCTATCTATTTACTTTTTTTTCTGAGGAAGTTTGGAGCCTGAGATATCTTATCAACTGTGACTGCAAGGTTGTTGTTAGAAGAATGTAAAAAAGAATAGAAAACTGGGAGCCATCTCAATGACAGTAATAATAGTAATAATAATGAACGGAGGATCTTGTCTTGTAGCGTGGATGGAAGTGAGAGGAATACGAATAGGCTTGTTATCTTTCTTCTAGTTTTTTATATATTTTGTATAACTATTCAAAAATGTATATATTTTTGTATTTAATTCATTATACAACCTTGTTGGAGGCTATGCTCCGTGTTATTTGCTGATGATAAAGTCAAGAAAGTCAAGGAATATTGCATTAACATGGTTCCCTGTGTTTCGAAAAGGGAATCACACCGAGAAAGAACTAGAACAGTGAGAATATCTTTATATGAAAACGTAAAACGGAGAAAATGTAGGGTAGAAAGATAGGAGTGAAGTCATCAGAAAGAAATCTAATCAGAAACTAACAGTGTATGAGTTGGCTTGGATTGGCTTCACCTGTCCATTCCCGTTAGAACCTGAACGAATTTGCAGTGTTGTAGAGGAGAGCATGTTTTTAGTTGTGTGAACGGAGGAAGTAAGTAAAGTTTACTTATTTTCCTCCATTTCCACGGTTCTACCTACATTTCCCCACTTTCAATTTCCCCACCCTTAGTTTCCCTACCTTAGTTTCCCCACTGGTCAGTTTCCCCACTGCTCAGTTTCCCCACTGCTCAGTTTCCCTACTGGTCATTTTCCCCACTAGTCAATTACCCCACTAGTCAATTACCCCACTAGACAGTTTCCCCACTAATCAGTTGCCCTACTAATTAGTTTCCCTACTGCCCAGTTTCCCAACTTACAAATTTCCCTATTTCTTCTTTTAATTGGAAATTTTCAAAAATTCAAATCAAAATGTTATAGTTAGACTGGTTTCAAATTTCTAGACGGTTTCACCGTCCGTCAGGAGTCAAGATATTTTTGTTTTAAAACCACACCAAAACTAACGTGGTCAAATACATTGTACATGCAGAATTTTTTAAAGAGAAATCACAAAATATACATTCAAAGACCAACCACTGAACTTTTATTAAAATAGTGGACTTAAGGCATTGTGACAACTCACAACTAAATAATACGGAAACTAACTAGTGGGGAAATTGACTAGTGGGGAAACTGATTATTGGGGAAACTGATTGGTGGGGAAACTGATTAGTGGGGAAACTAATTGGTGGGGAAACTGATTAGTGGGGAAACTAAAGTGGGGAAACTGATGGTAGGGAAATTTAAAGTGGGGAAATCTATGGGATACCCATTTCCACACGACCATCGTCATTGCCATCATCAACAAAGTCGTTTACTTCCACTCAACTCTCTCATTCAGTTTGAGTGTCCCTTTTTGGTAGTGTTAGTAGAGGATGTAATATAAATCGTTAGCGTTCCATCTTCTATTTTACTTACTACTCCATTTTTTCTTGAGTGGATAATGCTTTCCCTCTATTTCAACTCCTTCGAAGATATGCATTTAGGTCATCATGATGATGACGAACCTGCCTTGGTAGTGGTGATGATGGAAAAGGAACGCATTTTGAATCACAATTTTTTTATCCTCCAGCAGGAAGGTATACGAAAAGAGTCTCTTAAAAGACATCAGAGACCATTTCGTGTGATCAACAGAGGAAAAGAATGAGCGACTGTTCGCAAACAACTTCATAAAGTGGAATGAGAAAAGCGTTTCCCATCAACTAACGTTCTCTTTCATTCCATCATAATTTCCTTCCAGACATTTTTTTACTCTCCCAAGATACACATCCTTTTAAACATGCGAAAATTTTGTCTTTCTCCTCTTCATCAACGGCACAAGTGGATAACTCTCCTTTTTCCTCTTCAAGGCACAAATGCTTATCTAAATACACGTAGATTTTTTATATAAGAACTATTTTGCATTGAATACATATTCGTATATGTATACCATCGGGAAGATTATGAAAGGTGACATTGACACTTGACTTTTCACTTATTTCATTTGCACGGTTTGGAAATAGTTTTTCAGTGGAGTTGACAAGACTCGCTCTGCCGTCTGAGACTAGGAGAGGCGTAGAGATTTCAGATTGCTTTTCATGTGGGGAAATTACTATCGTCATTGGATTCGGGTTCATCATCATCATCATCATCCACTTTTCATTCCCTCACCTTCAATCTTTCAACAAAATTAGTAAAATCTCGAGTTTAAAGGTTGATGTCCTACAAATTCATATAAATTACGGAAGGAAAACATTTTGAAGTTGAAAATCTAATTAAAACATTGTCATCAGTGTACATTCCACTTTATATAATTAATCTGGACAGCTTTTAGGCTATACATATACCAATTCACTTTAAGAGTTTTGATCCTTGTCAAAACTGATTTATGGCGAAGTCAAGTTTGAAATTTATGCGAATCATTTTCACTCACTTCTGCTTTGTTAAACTGCTCTTTATCCGGCAAAATTTATACGCAGATGCTTTGAAACCGACTTGTACTACGGCGTACCTGTACTTTTAGGGAAATCAATTTTGCTTTGCAAGTACATAATTTTCTATCAACATTTCAGCCTTGTCAAATTAGATTCATTGATTAGTCTGTATTATGGTAGCATCCATTTGTTACACAGACAGAGCCTTTGTAATTGAGAGACTTACTATATATCATCATTCATCTCCGCATAATTCTTCCTCTTCAACCCTATTTGGTTTTGTTTACCACAATCATCCAAGTATCAAGGTTGCCAAATTATGATTTTAATAGGCCGTCAATTTTTCATCAAATCAACTGGAATAAAACTACGAAATGATTCATTTAAAAGAGTTGTGATGCTGTGAAGTTACAGTAGTAAATATTTTGTTAGTGTCTTACTAATGCTTATATGTATATTAAAAAGACGTAAAAAACTGCAATTTTCTGTCGACCACGGCACTTCGGATGTTCAAATATAAGCCGCAGCATAGACTGAGCTGGACAAGTGTAATGCAGAGTTTACACACAAAACTTTTGCAACAAAATGATAATGCTTCAAACAATGTTCCGAAGGGAAAAGTCTCACACTTTCTTTCTTTTTACGAGCTTCTAAAATCCTTTTCTATCCTCTTATATTTTACAAAAGGTAAATAAACAAAAGTTTTTACTCCGTGAAAACAGATGTAATGCATGGAAAGTGTGAAACTCGTTGTCATCAACACAACCACCACCCAGGTTTTATTGAGACACATTAAATTCAAGCAAATTGGTAGAAATGTTACAAAAAACTAGCAAAAACAATCCAGGGCATCTCCATTGGGCCTTTTTGTTCATTACATTAAGCCATACATATAATGTATATGACAAATAAAATTATTTCTTGTCAATCATATAGTCGTATTGATTTTGGTGAATTGGTACGAGTCCAATTTATATTGATTCAATGGTTGAACTTTTCCACCCATTGTTGGAAATTCAACGGTTATGAATCCTCATGTTGTAAAGATTACTTAACTGTAAGCTGACCTTGCTTGTCATTATCTTCCTTTGCTTCCCCATCATCTATCTTAAAACAGGGGTGCTAACACGTTTGAATTTTAAAACTACTTTTCAATACTTTTTGAATGACAAACACATACAGAACTCTTCATAAACTTTTTATTCAGCAATTCCAATATTTTATTTCTTTCGTCTGATTAACAACGCATGTCGTAGTAATAAAAGTGCACCTTTACTGGGTAATC
>JAANSO010001303.1:0-17964 GCA_036507315.1 Lepidocyrtus fimetarius | reverse complement strand
TTGCAACATATGGCAAGTAGCATATCATTCGAACGGAAATAGCTTGTAGACAAACAATATGCAAATATTTTTGCAAATTTACAAACAGTTTTGTAGAAAATTTGCATTATTTTAAAAACTTAAGTAGCTTTAAGGTATTATTGAGTTTAAAGTATTAAAGCGAAAACGGTATAATTTTGCTTGCAATTTTGTGTTTTTTGCAAACTTCGAGCTAGTATCTAAGCAGGCTTGCGGCCTTTTATTACAATTTAATTCCTTTTTCTGTTCCCTTCCTTCTCAACTTGATTTTACATTCACTTCTTTATAAGGAGCGAATCATGCTGTCTTGTCTCTTTTTATCCTTGTTTGTTGCGTTGAATGCGTGCTTCTCGGCTTGCTTGTTTAATACTTTGTAAAATTTTATATCTTTTACCTTGCTTTAAGAACAAAATGTCTTGTCCAGGGCGTATTCATTTCTTGCTCATATTTTACAGTTTAGTATGCATACAATAGAACGGACGTGTAGGGAACAGAATAAATTTATTTAATATGCACGCCTTGAATTTCTTGTTATTCCGATAAAGTACCAGGTAAAGTACCTTTTGTGTATAATAATAATCAGCAGCAGAGACCTGTTATAAAAAGCTTTTATCTATTATTATAAATCTACGTAGTGTTCTTTTCGCTTAAGTTTAATTTTTCTGAAATGTCAAATAATTTTCAATTTCTGCTTTAATCGAAATCCTCTTAAGCTAGACTGGTAGTTTAATAAATTGATAGATTGTACATTTGTGCGAGGACTTGATCTGCTTAAAATTAATAGCATTATCACAGCTTTCAAGGATTTTCCATACTGTTTGTTTTACTCATATTTCTGCTTGACTAGTCAGATTTTACATGATCTCGCTAGATGTGCAGCGTCAAGTTTATAAAGCAGGAAAATGTTTAGAATTTGATGAGCATATCCATGCGGATTGATTAATTTCGTTAAATAATTCGCTGAAGCATTTTATTTGTTCAAACTGAGAAATAGCTATATAGGAATATGAGATGATTACATTACGTCCAAGTTTTATTCGTTTTATTCTGGTTGTTGTCATTTTAATAATTTCAATTGTGTGTGTTCCAAATAAAGGTGCTCTACTTGCTCAGTGAGTTTTTTTATTATAAAATAGATGCAAAACATGAATGCTTTGTTAGCTGTATTGCATCCACGTTATGCTCATCATCATAATGCTACGTAGGAACAGTGCCAGCAACAAAAAAAAAGAATACAATGTATTTTTTCTACTTTAGTGACTTTTTTATTGTATCTGTCTGGTTCAGAGGATTACACGTCACATATCGATTTCCATGCAGAAAATTCACAGGTTCCTTTTATTTCTTCTTGAAGAGTTTGCGTTTTTCTTTTGTACAAGAGACAAGACAACGCAGCAGTATCGTAGTAATCCAGAGTCTCAAAGAGTGGTGATACTGTGTCCTAGAGAAGCTTACATGATATAATCATATTAAATTACCTAACAGCCTTATTTTGCTAGCTTTGTATTGATAAAAGTGGCGGTAGTAGTAAGTAGATAATGCCATTTTGCTAAAGAAAAAAGAAAAGAAGAATGAATTTGAGCAATTTGGATCAGTTTTTTGTTTCTCTCTCTAACTAAAAACGAGTCTTTTTTTCTTTCTGTGCTATTTCAAAGAGACTAACTTATCGATAGTAATAGCGTCACGTATAGACATTATTGAGATATGTACTTAGTAGTATAGTAGCTATTATTCCTCTGTACTACTACTACAACTTTTCGTGCTTACAGATATAACAACGCAACGCTTGTTTGTTAAAGTTTTTAGGACAGATGGGTGTAGTAGACAGAAGCTAAAAAGAAGCTCTGAAAATAGTGGCACACATCTGCATATTTTTCATTATCTAACCTTTTTTCTGACAGAAAAAAGAAATCTAATACGATTCAAAAAAATAAAATAGTAATATGAAAGGATATGATAATGTCTGTAGAAATATTATTTGCTAGTGTACCTTTGATTGTTTTGTAGTTCCTACATACAAAAAGGAAGACTGTTGTCTAACCAGTCTCGTAATGTGCCTCAATGTTTGCATGAGTAATTATTTCCAACTTGATGCCATCAAAGAAAAAGATAAATTGCGCAATAAGAATTAAAAATTTGTTCATGCTTATATGCTTATAGAAGTGAACCAGTGCAGTATAGAGGCAAGCAGTCGTAATTATAATACTACTACTAAATGGATTTCATTTTATAAGCTATTTTGCCAGCTTTGGTTAAATCTTTCTGTCATGTCGTACATAGTAAGTTATAATCACTTATAAATGGAAAGGTTATTTAGTTTGCAGCTCGTTTGCATTCTTCACTTTTGTGTTATAATCGCTTGCTTCGCTTCTACTTTGAAAGTCACTGCTGGTGCTGTCAACAAGATAGAAAGACAATGGATTCTCTTCGTATGTTATACTTTTATTGCTTATAATAAAACAATATTTTTATTTCATCACGTTTTTTTTTAAACAATGGCCTTATTCCTTCCTGCTCTTCTCTGCAAGCAGTTTAAAAGTTGAATAAAGTCACTGGGCGTCTGCTCCTACATGCATGTAGAATTAATTGCAAAATTATTTCGATAAAAAGCTATACTTTTATTTAAATGGTTAATTGTTTGGGTTATATAACTATCTCTTTAAAACTTTGGCACGCTGTCATACAATATATAAATATGCAAAAGCAAATCGTTAAAATGTTGTCACCAAAAGGTATCACAATCACATTTTATGGTTTCAGGATGATCCGATGAAATTAAACTACCGGATTTTCGAACGACCAACAAAGAGTATGACGGTGTATTCTGGAATGAAAAGACCTGCTCCGCCGGTGATGGATGAGCCACCAGATCGAGATGATGACCCAGCATCCGGGCCGCATAGTCGATCATCCATGTACTCTTCCTCCTCTGCTCCATCATCTAAACTTCCAAGACTTGGAGACAACACCACAAACACCAGCCAAAGCAATCAAGGAAGTGCGCACAAAGGCAATACGTCAGGGAAATCTACAACTACGTCAACAGAAACAGAATCGGTTGCCCCCACCTCCGCACCTACCGCTCCTCTCTCTGCTAAAACTGATTGTAGTAAGGAAAGTTCATCATCCACGCCGACTATAATCAAAGTTGAAAAGAGTGAAGTGGAAGAAGAGGACGACGATGAAGATGATGAAGAAGATTACGAGCTGGTGGAAAGGAAGGAGCATATGAAGGGAATAAAATCTTCTCGTAAGCATAGTATAAGAGAAAGCATGAAAAGGTCAGTAGCTGCTTCAAATTTACGCTCGCATATCTCCAGATCACCGTCTTCGCAAGCACATTCCACAGACAGCAAAAATAATGTAGAATCAGGACAAGAGTCAGGTAATGAAAATAGTCTGAATAATAGTAGTAGTATTAGTAGTGGTAGTAGTCGCATTGTCAGTTTGGTTAAAAAGCGAGCCAATTCATTGGAAGCTAAGGAAAGTCCTAATCCTAGAGGTAGACCACCAAAGTCCGTTGAAAGTTTGAGGTTACGGGTAACGTCGACAGATAATAATTCTAGTGGAGAACCCCAAAGTAGTGGCTCGCTAAAAATGTCTATATCAACTTCTGGAATTACCCCAGTCGTGTCGTCAAGTCCAGGAGGAGAGAAGAAGCAACCATTAAAACTCTCCCTAGGTAGTGTCCTTGCCAATAAAGGGTGCAAATCTCCAGATAGAAAGCATCATAAGCATAAACACCATCATCATCACCATCATAAATTAAGGCATAAAGATAAGCAAAGCAAAGGGACATCATCATCATCGTCATCAGCATCAGGATCTCCTCCAGAAAACCAAAAACCGATAAAGATTAGCTTGTGTTTGAGCCCTCCTGGCACAGCTACTGTCCAACAAACTCAAGGAATCCAAAGTCAACAAAATTCCTCAACTAAATCAAGTGGGACTATTGTCTCCACGATAAAATCAAATCAAGATTCTGTGGTGGAAGCCAAAGAGCAAAAGGGAAAGTCATTGGGAGGAAATCAGAATTACAACAATTCTGCTCGAACTAGCGCATCGGCTCACGGCCATTTGAATAACATTAGTAAAAGTATAAGTGTGAGCTTAAATACAAATGTCAACAACAGTAACAACAATTCAAGCTATTCAGCAAATACTACTTCCAATGCTAATAGAGGAAGTCCGCACGGAAATAAGATTTTATCCCCTACCGAACTGATACCAAAGAATACTGGGATTGAAATTCAACCCACAACCTTTCCCATTCCATCGCATGGGTCCTCTCAAAATTCTCACTTGCAAAGCAGCAGTAGCAGTAGTAATGCCTCCTCCAACAATAACTCTCATAAACATTCTCATCCATTACTGCCGGACTCTGTCCATGTCCCCAAATCGGTGACTCTCATCCCTGTAAACCCGAATGCAATGAGTTTGTCAGGCTCAGGCAATGCTAAAGGAAACAATAACAACGGGAATAGCGGTGTCGGTGGATCATCCCTTGAGAAAGGAGGTTCCGGATCTCATCAAGGCAGTCAAAATAGAATAAATTCACATACATTTACACACCCCATTACAAACAAGAGTTTACATCAAATAACAGTAACGGAGGTCCCTCCGCCACAGAAAACTAATAGTGGAGGAAGTGGACTGGGAAACTCTGTTCTTGGTAGTAATATTGTGACGTCAACCACTGGAACTACAGCTCCACACTCTTCCATCAGTGGTACAACTAATAATCCGATTGAGAAGGTGATTGCCAATGCAGGCAATAACAAGCCACAATTCAATGGACCGGGCAGCATGGAGATAACAAAAATTTACTGTGGTACAGCCACTGCAACATCCAAAGAAAATCCTGCTAAGAAGCTCAAGGATAGGAGGGGACTTGATATTAGCATTACTGGTATGAATGTCAACATTAATAAGTCAACTCAAAAAATTGAGGAGACATTGAGACAAAAAGTCAATGGGGGAAGTGGCTCCATTTCTGTTACTCCAGTAGCACCACCTAACATGCTGGGAACTGGAAGTGGTGGCAATAACAGTGCAGGTTCTTTAAATAAAATTAAGTCGGTCGCAACAACGGCAGCCAGCTTGTTGAGTGGGAAAATGCCACCTGGGATAACCATCGGACCAGCTACAATCCCACAGAATCCTTCAAATAATAATAATAATCTTGGTAATAATAATAATGCATCCATAAATTCGAATAATTCTGGCGCTGCTTCTGCTAGTGTAGGCAGCAATATTATGAAAGGGCTAGGCTTTACATTACCTCCACATCTTACTGCCCATCCTCATAATCCAAACTTGACGAAACCAATATCTAATCAAGGAAAATCCGATAAAATGTCATTGAGCAATGTCCCTACAAATAATAGAAGCTTGCTTGGGAAAGACAGCGTTTCTATAATAGGAAAAGGAAATATTGGAGGACAGCAACAGTTGCCTCCCCCAGTTGAAATTACAATAAGTGCTACCGGTGGAAATAAAAGTCAAGCAAATATCACAAATCGTGGAATCAACATTGTAAATAAAACAAAAGCCAATGATCCCCTATCTGCTATTTTTGATATAGCCCAGGGAATGAGGAAGAGTCCAACTCTTGCAACAAATAATGCCAAAGACACCGTAAAAATAATGAATTCTATTCAAACCTCTGATGTAATGCAAGGTGGTGGTAGTAGCGGTTCATCCTCTTCATCACCGATGAATACCAAAAATATGGTCAACAAGAGGCCAGTCGACATGTCCGCTTCGGGCAATAATGCTGCACAAAATTCAATTGGAAATAAAAAGAGCGCAAAAGAATTTTCAGAAATGAAAAAAGGAAGATCTTCATCAACATCCAGTGAGCCTGGAACTCAAAAGCAAACTGGTAAAACTGGGGAAGGTGAAATTCCGTTAGATCTTTCAGGTAGATCTACACGAACGACACCACCAATAATCATTCCTCAGATTCGTGAGCCTTCCAAATCCCCCACCGTCACTAGTACGACAGCAGCAGAGAAACGAGTGCCGAGTAAGAGTCCAGAGACTGAGAAGCCAAGAACTGCTAGCTCACCTTCTTCGGCCTCAAATAATTTCCTTTCTCCAAAGATGAACAGTCAAAAGAATTCCTCAATGGATTCTCACAACAAAGGACAACAAAGCAAATTCACTAGCGTGTCAAAGTTGTCACCAAATCAAGCCTCCAAAATTGGTTCCATTGTAGATAACTTGGCTCAAAAACAAGCACAGGCTCAGCAACAAAATTCACAAAATACCAAAAATTCACCATCTCATCAAACTAACCATACTTATCAGCATTCTATCAAACATTCTCCAAACAGTAACGTGAACTCTATTCATGTCAGTACGACACCAAACAGTAAAGCAAATGCAAGTAATAGTCACAACAGTGGCAATAACATTAAAAATATCACAAGTCAATCATCATCACCTACAGCTTCCGGAGGCATTACAAGTCCCCGATCAGCTTCATCGTTGACTTCACCAGCCATTCCCATGACCTCTCCATCCCCACCCGGAGACCAAGCTATGCGTAACTTATGGACCTTTCCTGATAACGCAACTCGACAAGGAAAAATGAATGACATCTTTGCAGCTGCTGGGCTTTTTCCACCTCCAGGACATCATTTGGCTGGATCTGCTGCTGCACAACAATTTGTCGCTGCCGCTGCTGCAGCGGCAGCAGCATCAGGGAGTTCTCCCACAGGACCAAATACATTTAATCCGAGTATGTTTTCTCAATTCGGACCTTTGGCTGGCCTAGGGGCTAATAAATTTTTTGATCCTCAATTTATGGCCGCATTCGCTAACGCAAATGCCCACGCCGCCGCCGCTGGAATGAGAATGCATCATCCATTTACAGGATCAATGAGTCCACCGCTAAATCCGTATTTCCCACATGGCATACCAAGTGGACAACTATCCCCAATTAACAATTCCTCGGCTACACCAAGTAATTTACAAAAGGGATCTGGTGCTGCTTCATCCAACAAAACAAGCAGCAATACACCAGGAAAACCAAATTCAGCTCCTCTTGCCCCATTATTTTCACATTCGGTTCCCGTTCCACCCTCAAAGTCTCCAAATACCATAAATGCTGCTGGACATAACCAAGCCAAGTCTCCTTCTACACCTTCTCATAACATTAGTAATATTGCATCTCATCAAAAATGTTCCTTTTCAAGTTCCGGAGCCTCTACAATGTCAAGCAGTAGCAAGAAGACTAACCATAGTGACTCTTCTGGACATAAAGATCAAAGACTTTCCTCTGTGAGTGGAAAAAATATTACAACTTCACACAATAGCTCGCTTGACTCATCCACACATGGTAGTAGTGTGAAGAGCACAAAAATCAATGGAATCATGTCAACTCCTATGCCTGTCTTCCCTCCTGGGATCCATAACCCTCTACTCCCGTCCCGTTCAAACAGTAACAACGGTAGTGGTGGTAATAATACAGGAAATTCTTCACTATCCGGTAACTCCTCTGCATCAACCTTGAACAAAACTTTCCCAACACCAGGAGCATCTTCATCTGCAATGAACAAGATCCCATGCAAAGGAGGAATTCCAAATAGCATGAAGATCTCAAACTTTTTACCAAGCAAACCCAAAGATTCATCATCAGATGCAAATGCCGAAGCAACGATTACCAGCGGGTTTGGTATTCCACCTCTTCAATCAAAGCCGAATTTTTCGTTATCTTCCTGCCGTTCGTCTTCTACCGAGACGTTATCCTTCAATAACTCTATAAATATTCCAAAGAATCCACCTTTAAAAGAAGGCTCTCTGAGCCCTGTAAAATCTGGCGGCTCTATCCCTAGCATTACCTGTAGCAACGTCTCACCAACAAGCAAACCCAGGAGTTTGACATGTGCTTCACTCCTTCTTCCTGATCCGATGCACTCAAAACTCTCAGCTCCTCATTTTCTGAATGCATCAAATCCAATATCTAAAGGAGATCATGGAAACTTGGGATTAAATAGAAGCAACAGAACCCCTTCTTCTGATTCAATACTTCTTTCTCCCAACTCTTCCTCGTCATCATCATCTCACAGCCAGCACAACAAAAGCAGCTCGCCTACTGCTGCGGCTCCTACCTTCAATAAAGCCAGCAACAGTTCTGAAGAATCTTCTAACAAACCCAACAGAATCACATTATCCCCCTCTAAAGAAATGAATGTAAAGAAAGAAAAGGGAATTATTCCAATAGGAGGAAGCCTTTCTAGAAATTTCACTCCTCCAACTACTTCATCTATAACAGATACAGCACCAAAACATACACAAGGTCTTAATACACTTGCTAGGCCAATTCCTACCATTCCAGCATTCTTTAATCGATCCAGCATTACTTCAACAAATTCTCCTCAGTCTTCCAATATTAATCAACATCATCATCACCAACACCACCAAATGCATCCTCATGCTTCAGTAAAGGATACGTTACCGCATCATCATAAAGCTCCTTCACATGTAAGAAAGTCTACATCACCGGTAAAAGTAAGCAGTGAACCGCAGCAGCACCTACACCACCAACATCCACATCATATCTTACCGTCTCCAGTTTTCCCTTTCCCAGGCGTCTCTGTGCCTGTGCAAGTGAAATTACAAGACGATAATAATGACGCTGTACCATTGCCATCAGCAGCAGTGGTAACATCCAGCTCTATCTTCAACCCTGTCGCACATCCACCGCTCACTTTGAAACTAGAAGTAAATAAACTGAAGGAAAAAGAGGAAAAAGTTGAGGAAACTCGTAAACGACCATGTTCCTCTTCCATCGACCACGCAGTTAATACTTCTCCCAATAAGGCTTCCAACAGTCCAAACTTGCCTGGTAAGCAAGAGAAAGAAACGAATTTAGAAAATTCAGTGGGAATTCCACCAACAAAAGTTCAAAAACTTGAAGAAAATACACCCGATATTGAAGCTCGTTTGGAAAAACAAGCGCTTGAAAATAATACAGAGGAAGGGCGTAGCATTAAATGTAGGGAAAGTGAAAATCAAGCTAGCCCTGCTAGCAAAGCCAGTACAGGAGGGACACTGAATGAGTCACACAACTCCCCATCACAACAAGATCAAGAGGAAAGGAATGGGGAGCAGCAAGAGGAGAAAGGGAATAGTGAAATTAAAGCTAACACATATCCTTCAAAAGATTTTTGTATTTCCCCTGAAAGCAGTAACAACAGTGCTCCTAAAGACGAAACTGAGAGCACAATGTTACCGACAGGGAAAGTACAATCCTCACCAGTTCATGCTACTGTTACTCCACTGCACCTTTTATCAGAAGAGCAAACACAGGAAAAAGTTGAAAAGCTGGAGAGAGAATCTAGCGTAATCTCCGTTGAATTGGAAAAATCCGAAACTCAAATTGTAGTGGACACAGTCAACCAAAAATCCGATGAAGCGTCATCATTACATCAGGAGTCAATAAGCTTACAAATCCCAGAGAAGCCGAAAAATGAAGAGATTATGGATAATGAGCATATTGAAAAGGAAAAGGAAGATGTCGATGACGACATCGATGTTGATGTTGTTAACGAATCTGAAGTAGAGCTAGCATTGGGGCAGTCTGAAACTGTCTCGGAGACCAGCAAAATGGATGATGAGGGTGACAATCAAGTTTCAGTTGATTCTGGAAAAACTGACCAGTTTATTGATAAGCCTGTGGTTGAAGAGAGACTTACTTTATCCAACGAAGATGAGGATATCGATGTTGATATTGTCGATGAGGATGAAGCTGAGCAGATGGATGTAAGCACAGATAATACTGCCACCGTTGATAAATTTGGTGATGATGCACAAACAATGGAGGAAGGAACGACGGTCAATATTGCTGAAGAAAGCATTCAAAAATGTTCTGAAGAAAATATTACTGTTGAACCCGTTTTAAATGAGAGTGTACTTTCACTTCGAACAGAATTGGAAATGGAAACAACTGATAATTGTCATGATGAGCATCACTCAAATTCCATTGGCGAGGATGACGCTATTGGAGAAGAAACTGCTGCTGAAAATAAGCTTGAAGAGGCTTTAATGATGGTGGAAGATGTCAAGTCTACTGAAAGTTGTGAAAAGGTAACCAAAGTTTCAATGGAAAACTTAGAATCCACTTCAATTCCAGAGGACGTCTCTTCTGAGCAAGTTGAAAATTGTATGGAAATTGCTGAGCCAGAAAAGGAGAGTGAACAAAATTCCATCTTTTTACCACTCAACGAATCCACCAACTTTTCACAAGATGACTCCGAGTATGGTGATCTTGTAATTGACTTGGATCGCAACGAGGAAGAAATGGAGAAAGAGGAAAATGATAACAAGGTAGCGGCAGATGATGTAGACATTTCCTCATCAAACCAACAAGAAGAATGTAATTTTGTAGAAAATAGGGAAGTTGTTTTTGTTGAGGAGACTCTGAGCGAAGTTCTATCTCAGGAGACTACTCTCACAAAAGAAGTAAATGAGCCGTCTTCCACAACGCCAATAAATTCAGTAAGTGAAGCTGTCGAGGAGCAAAGAGACGAGAAGAGTGAATTGAATGAAAAAGAAAAACCTGCTGCTTTGCTTGATCATGATCACGAGAGTGGTTTGATTGAATCAACTGAGCAACTTGTTCAGCTTTCTTCTCCTTCAGAATCCCAGAATCCAGATTCCATTCTCAATCAAATAACTATAAATCCAACATCAAATGAAGTAAATGGAGTAATAAAAATTGACATGGCTTCAGAAAACCAAGAGGAAATTAAAGAAACGATTCCAGTCCCTATTGTATCAGAATGCCCTGAAATCTTGCCTGACGATGCTGTTCATGAAAGTAAAGAAATGGAGGAAAAACCGGCTGAATGTGAGCACATATCATCGTCAACGATTTTGCCAACGGAAGAGCTTAATGAGCAAATTGAAAAAGAGCAACTGGAGGAAAATAAATGTTTGGATGTTGAAGTGGCCCAATCTGACATTGTTACCGATTCCGATGTAATTGGACCATCAGAGGAAAACCATGAAAATGAAAACTCATCAAAAGCTGATACCGTTCTGTTTTTGCTGGAAAAGCCGGAGGAGAATGATGAGCCACAAATAGTAATTTCGGAAGAGGAAGATAAAAATTCTAATGAAGGTATTATTTGTGATGATGAAATGTTCACAATGGATACCACAACAGCACCTGTCTCTCTTCCTGAATCAGATAATCGTATCGAAAAAACCGAAATAATTTCAGTTATCGGATGACATGATGGAGCAAGAGACAACTTCTTCCGCTGTTGTTGTAACTGGAGAAGAAGATCAAGAAGAAACTCCTATGGAGATTGAAGAAGAAGAGGCTGGAGAAATGCAAGATGAAACTACCTATGAGCCAGCGTTACCAGCTGCTGTAGAAAATATCAAAGAAGTAGAATCTTTTACTTCTTGCGTCGCCAGCAACCTAACGACAACAGCAGTGGATGATGTTGACGAAGTATCTATGCAAATTGAGACTGACATTGTTCTTCCAACCGTTGACAGTTCCACCTGTGTGCCCACAAACAGTAATATCATTGTTCTTGATGTTGAGAGAGCTCCTTCATCTACCAAAATTTCAACCGAATCAAAAGAGGAAAATGTAAATCTTGATGAGTCCAGCACTGATCTTGAATTGATATCTGCAACGGCAACGATAACAACCGAAGAAATTCATGATGCTGATGAGAGTGATGATGCTTCCCTTACAACAATATCAGCAGTAACACCCACGACGTCCACTACTTCTTCTGTGGCTATTAAACTCAATATTTCAACTGGTAATGATGAGCAGAATGAAAATGATTTGAATTGTGGAAGTGTTGCCGAGTCATTATTGCCCTCCAGCAATACAGCAACGACCAGTAGTACCAATCTAATCGTTCCTTCTGGTAATAACACATCGGTCTCCTCGTCATCATCATCCTCACCTGTTGATGTATCTCCCACCAGTTCCTGGTTTCAAATCATTAGAGTCATTTGGTAAAGTAACTGCCGGCTTCCTTGCATCCGCTTCAAGCACAATTAACAACAACAATAACAACAGTCTCGCCCCTACCAGTTGTGATGCTATTTCTATTGCCACCACCAATGCGAATGCTTAAAAGGTAGCTAAACAAAATCAGCCTTTTCGACAAACACCCTTTTCATTTTATTTTTGAGCATTGTCCAGTTTGGATTTCAATCTGACTTAACAAAACATGAGAGAAACAGGAGTCCAAGCCGAAGACATCCTTTTTCTTGAAGCGCTCAGCAGGAGTTATTTGTCGGAAATTGAATGTTTACAGTATCAGTTTTATCTGGACTAATTGCCCGTAACCTCTGAAATGAGAATGAATCCATTATAATCCTATTAATATTATCAAGAGAAAAAATTGGGTTTCTTTTATATCTAAATCCTGTCTGTGAAGGTAGAAATTATGACGATGATGCTATGCGATGTATAAAAAATTTAAATAGTGTCGAATCTAATGCATAATAATATTTAATAATATGACAATGATAAAATTTATATACTACTGGTGTACGTCGAGCGAGTGTAAAAGTTGTAATTTTAAACAGAATAATTTTAATATTCAAAAGGAGTTACAAACTCTTGCGCACATGAATATATCATAGAAAAAAGTAACTATATTTTACTGAACACTTCAAACCAGATAAAAAATAAAGCTTTTGTAATAGTAGTAAAGATTAAGGATTCTTTTGAAAGATTAACACTTGCAATACAAACTATGCCTAAAAACAACAACTTGGCCCGCTAAGACATACTGTTGTGAGTAAAAATATAAAATAGTTAGATAATATGACAGTTTATAATCATAAATAATAATCACATGCCTAATACATGCAACTTCATCTATGCAAAACCTGCTGCATTACTACAACTACATGCATATTTAAAGCTTAAAATACGTTTTTTAAAATTCCCATCTAGAATAGCTAATGAGATGGGTTAAAATAATGACAAAATGTTATGAAAGAAGACGAAAGAACTGATTGCAAAGATTTATCGCACCAGTATATATGTATCGCGTGAGGATGTTGTGTAGTTGAAATATTACTATAAGCACTTGGTTTTTATAAACTCAAAAAGTATTAATATTTGAAAATAAAAAAAGAATACAGGACTGAAAAGCATTTTTGCCTAAAAGACTTTGAAGAGGATGATTTGGGATTTAAAATGAAAAGTTTGTACAAGAATATTTCAAATACTTGTCGAAACTTTAGCTCTTTGAATACAAACTATAAACTTGAGCTATGAATTACATCGTGTAAATGTATTTAATCTCGTACAGGAACGGCTGCTTTATGTCAGCATTATATGAAAAAGAGATGACAGTTCTTTTTCAGCTGCAATAATAATACAATTGCTTCCTTGCATGATAGATAACTGAATGGCTGGCTTGGCACAAGCTCTCTCCCAACTTTGGCGTTATACCTTTCGCAATTACAATCAGAAACCAGCACACCTCTCATTTCATACGAGAAAAATATGTGCTTGTAAAGAAGTGAATCCTCTTCGTGTACTTGCTTGTAGTAGCTGATAAAAAAGCCTCGAGCTATGCAGAATAACCGTAATTCTCGAGATAAATCTGGGATACCGTAAGCAAGCTCATTTTTTAGACGGCTTGTAGTATATAAACGATGCTTTCCTCAATGCCATGACTAACTGAGCAACAGTTTTATATGTAGTATCAATTTTTCATGTTTACGTTTGTATTATTTTTTAGAACTAACATTTTGCAACAATTTTTGTCTTTTTTTTTAAATTCAAAGCAAAATTTTACAATTCTAATTTCATTTTCATATACAATCCTGTCTTGTCATCTTATCTACCTTATCTGCCTTTCCGATAAGAGGCTCCTCATCTTATTGTTATTATTGTTAATTTTTAATACATATCACAATAATGTTTGAATTGAACACAATTGTAAGAAGTAATATAAAAGGGATTTGGGCCAATAAAAGGTTTGTTACAAAGGAATATAAAGAAGTCGTGAAATAATAATCATTTTCTAAATGAACTCACATTCTACATAGTTTAATCTTCCTGAAGTTACAACATTACAAAGAGACTCATCTATAAAAGTTGTATAATTCAAAATGATTATTATTATTACTACTAGATGAACAATACATTGTAGGATGTCTGTAAAAAACTCAAACCTTCTTTTCCTTTACATGCTTTGAGCTAGCGTATGAAAAAGGCAAGAAAAGGCTGACCTCAATTTCTATATCTGTTTGAGAGATTTGTGTTGATTACGTGCTTTATGAAACATTTTATAAACACTAAAAAGTTGCAGTCAAAATTTAATACATCGGAAGAGCAATAGCAGTAAACACTGCGCGCGTACATAGTGTTTGGCATTTATAGGTATGATTATTCATTGTCATGTAAGCTCGAATCTTTTTTCTCGTTAATGTTGTTTACCTATTTGGCGTTTTATACCTACTTTCCTTTTTCATGTTATCAGATTTGATGCTTTCGAAACATTTTCGTAGACAACCCGAATCAATATTACGTGTATTTGGCAAAAGAAGTGGCTTGAAAATGTGTCAAAATTAAATTTACCGTTAACTGAATCATTTCTATTAAATTTTCAAGCAGTCAAGGTTTTTGGACTAGAGAAACATGTTGATGCTATTAAAATGAATACGAGAGAAAAACAGGCTGCGTTTGAATATCGGGGGAAAATCTTTAATGCAGAGAAAGGCATAAGAAATCACTGAGAAAGTTTCGGTAGTTGGATATATTGTAGCTTTTTCTGGATTCTGTATATTGAAAACTGATTATGAATACGCGATGTGGCAGCAGCTGCTAAAATATTTTTCACGTTTTAGTAGAAAAAGTAGAGTGCTTACTTTTATGTCTGGAAGAGATTTCTTTGATGTCTATGCGTTAATTTTGTAGTTTTTCCATTCACATAATTTTATGCTAATGTTTTCAACAATTTTATCAGCATATAATTTTAGGTCAGGTTGAGCAGATTTTATTACATAAGCTTTTTAAATTTTGTTCTGATCGTTTTAAATGTTGTAAACTGAGTTTTGTGTATGTAAATTATTTATAGTAAAAATATTATGATATTGATTTTAGTAAGCTTCAAATTTCTGGCAAACGCGAGGCAAAAGCACTACGATATAGTAACTAATATCAATATGCAGGGACATGAAATAAAAATGTTAGCGTTGCCTCCCAGTTAGCAACGAAGCCACCAACTGTTTACTTTCCTTCCTGCTGATACTTTTATCATCTTACAAGGTATCCCAGGTGTCAATTAAATTGCTTTTGTGTGTATGTTTTATTCCTCTTTACTCACCGGGGCACTGCGTAGTCCCCTTTGGAAAGTTCTGACGTATGAATACACACCTTCACCTTAATATTGATAAGGGAAAAATTCTGCAGTAGATGCATTAAGGGAATGGGAAAGAAGAAAATGTATTTTAAGTTGATTAGGGGATGTGGGAAATCGTTAAAGGAAGAAAGATGAAGAATGAATGTTTATCTCGTGTGCATGGTTCTCTTACTACACAAACGTATCGTGTCGAGGGAGTCAGAATGGTATGGAAGAAAGGAATAGGATGAATCCAATTTTGGCTATTATTAACTTTTATCATAGTTTTTCGTTGGAAGAATTACTAATATTGCTGGAGTGCAAAAAGCCTGTTCAGTTCTGTTTTTATACTAGATAAATTGAATCATGTGGGTGGAAGTGTTTCATATAGCATGGAAAGTTATGTGTTAAAATGATAACTACGTGAGTTTCATCTATTGATTGATGAGAGTAAAAATTACTGAAAAATAGGAATAAACTGGAATTTTGTATAGGGACAATATGGAATAAATCTAAATTAATGTTATGTACATACATATTATGGAGAATTTTTTCATCTTCTGTAACACATTTTGTAGCATATTGGTAACAACACCAAGGGTAGACAATACAAAGAAATCGTTTTAATAAATGTATTAGTAACTGTTAATTAGCATGTGGGCAAAACTTANTCGTTTTAATAAATGTATTAGTAACTGTTAATTAGCATGTGGGCAAAACTTAATTAGCTTTTTCGCAATTCATATAATAGTCGTATTCGTAGATTTGAGCAATTACGATTCAAAACTTGCTAGCTTATGTGTAGGCTTTTCAACTAAGGTTTATGGTTTGGTAGTTTTTTATGCAAACCAAATCTTTCCCGTTGAAAAGGTTGTTGTTTTTGGTATTTTATTATTTTATCCACATTTTGATGTAATTTCTGTACATATCGCTAATTGATGTCATTCACGTTGAAGTAATATATTTTATTTACAGTATCTTGCGTATATTATCAATAACGATTTTAAAATATGTGGTAACGAAATTTAAATAATATGAAATTTTAAATTAGTGTAAAATTATTATGGTGCCCTTATATAGTAGTGTGTGGTAAAAATAAGTTAATGGTATTCTGACATTGATAATAATTAATGTTGGTTCTATTTAATAGCAAATGCATTTACATTTTAAATTAAGTTTTAATGATTTAAGAGAAATAATTCCGGTAATAGATTTTTAGTCATGTTACACAATTTTTAACTGTATATAATGTTTTGAGTTTTAATCGTAGACTGAATGTTTTATCATAAAATTTTGATGGTCTCGCTTTGTTATTTGTTTTGTAAAGTACAATGTCATTACTTTTGTGGTTTGATGTAAAAGGTGCCGTTGATGATCAGTTTGAAAAGAATAATTTAATCTCTTTGTTGAAACTGTATAAACTACTTAGATATTTTAAATAAGAAAACATGCTACGCATGGTAATACGTTTTAAATAGTGTTATAAAAACTAGCAAATGAGGATTTTGTTAGGATTCGGAAGTTGAAAGTATTGAACGAACTGAAAAAAATCTTGCAAATACGATAAAATAAGATTACTCACATTACTCGCATGTATGCATGAATTCATTTGAAATGTACAGATCGAAGAAATTGTTTAATGTGGAAATGTGCGATAAGAATTATTTATTAGCAATGTTAGAGAAATGTTTGTAGTGTTTAGTCTTGCTGTTGTAAATATTTTAATGTTAGAGATATGAGGATGTTCTACCGTTGCTAAAAAGATATTATGACTACATGATAAAATGTATTATAATTTCTAGTGATTAATGACTTGGACAATTTACAATAATATGTATGTATTAGTTAAAATAAACTTAAAAAGAAAAATAAATTCGTAAACGGTTTACGCAATAACTTAAATCAGAAAAGTCGATAATTTTATTAAGCATTATTCAAAAGTATATGCAGTGCATTAAATGACCATAAAACATGTAAAACATTATTGCAATATTTTCAAATCTGAATTGGCGACAACGATTATCAATGAAGTCTTCAGTCTGCATCAATGCCTAAATTCTGCAAAATGATTGATCGATCTTTGACATCAACTTTAATGTGTTTTAACAAAAATACAAAATGAGATGTGAGATGATGACATGAGATAAGGTAAGGAATTTTACAAACTAGATACGAATGCCTGTAATGGATTGAAAATGAAAACTTGAATCATAAAAATTGTTCGACTCACTTAATATCGCGCAGTAATGCTCACAATTTGTGGTTTTATTGAAAACTTATTCGACATGGAACAACCAAATTATAACCAATCGTCATATAACCTCATACACGATTCTTATGATGATGTTTTCTATTTAAATTTTGATGGAAATTGTTACTTTTACATCCTGTGTTTAAATGCATACTACAGAGTTAAAATCTACAAGATCTGCAGATGCTGGCAAAAAAGTTTAATGTTCGACTGCAAGGTATATTTTGTACTATAATTTGAATGAAGAAAATTTAGACAGCATTTTAACTTTTTATCTCAGTCACTTTTTTTGTAAGTAGATTTTATACTTTGTTTGTGCTTTCAACCTCCTACTGACATGGGCCACAA
>JAANSO010001302.1:0-17970 GCA_036507315.1 Lepidocyrtus fimetarius | reverse complement strand
TTTTGAGTTCTTGCGGAAACGGACGGACGGACAGACAGACAGACAATCATACCGATCTCATGACTAGCTTTTCAAGCTAGTAATAATCAGAAATCTTTAATAGCAATTACGTAATCCATCATAGTATATTTGATTAACCATTGTTTTAGAGTAAACAATCCTTTATGAGAAAATTCAACAGTTGAAATACAGTTGAATTCACGAACCAATTTTTATTGTCCAAAATTACCCAATTTGACTTCCTCAAAATAAGCCAACTTAACAATTAGCTATTATAAGTTAACATAAATCGTGGTATGCATTATTCATTTTTTCATTTCAACTTTATAATTTTAACACAAAGTGTGCTAGTTTCTAGAATTTTATTTATTACAAGATTGAAGATTTTTTATTTTCCCCGTTTTCCTAATTCTCTTTTTTACTCGGTGGAGTAAAATTGACTTGGCAATTTAAATAGATGAAAACTTGAATCAACTCCTGCCTCGTCAAATAACACTTGATTGTAAAGAAAAGGATTCTGCTTTTGTGATGCAAATCGCATTTTTACTGCATTTACAATAACTTATCACTCCATTTTTCAGATCTACTTTAGGTAACCTAAGCGAATTGCAAGAAAGTTCGCGCGGAGAAAAAAGAATAAATTTAGACGTTCTTCACAATTTGAATTGAAAGCTGTTTAACCTGAAATATTTTTCATGTTTTTCCTAACGCTCATCGTATTGTCGGATTTTGGAAAAATGCAGCTTTAGGTTCGATTTGTATTACTGAATTCCGCAACCAGGCAATTTTTGCAGGGGGTTTCCTTAAATACTGAGAGAATTGCCCTTCCCCATCATTTCATTTCACATTTTTTATTTCAAAATCGCAAGAAATTGAATAGGTTAAAAGTTGAGCTAGCAGTGGCAATAAGGAAATAAAGCTGAGCACACAATACAACACCAATTTCAAGTGTTGTAGTATGAATGTGTAGAAAAGTTGTTCAAAAGCCATAAAATGTATTAAATACTTTTGAAAGCTCTTGAAAGCTAAACATTTTTTTAAATGAGTTTTCCCTTTATAAGTGTGCATAGAATGTTTTATAGAAAAGTATGTATGGAAAGAATTGTTTAATCATCTACGTGAACGTCACCATATCACCTATTCCTTTAAATCCACAAAACGCACTTGAACTTCAATCAGAAGATTTATAGTAGATTTTTTTAATAATAAAAATAATATTTTACTAAAGCAAATACATTTTAGTGTCGTTTTTATTGACTGAAAATACGGAATGATATTGACAAAGAATGAATACGGAAGTATTGTATTAAAAGTGCTAAGGAAGTTTTTATATCTTAGAAAATTATTTTTAGTGTTGAAAGTAGCAGCATTTGAAAAAACCCGGTAAAACGTGAAAAAGACTTTGAATAAAATAAGGGAATGTAATATGTACGACTCTCTTTTTACTTTCTTCTATTTCTCCCACGAAGAAATGGTACTAAAATTAAGATTATGAAGGACAAGGTAAAATTTAAAGTCAACTGCACTACACAAATGCATAGTGTCCAGGAAAAGTTGAAAATAAAACGTTTTGCAGAAAGAGATGGACTATCAATGATATCAACATGGGAATGTCCTTTTAAAGTATGAAAGGAATATTGTGCAGGTTTTACTATTCTAGTGCATAAATAAAACGACTTGATAATAAATTTATAAGGGCGAAAGGGGATCACTTTGTGAAGGTGATTTATTGATTTAAAACCTTCTTCTGTGTACTTTCCCTCGATTTTCTAAGACATTCCGGATATATTTCCAATTCTGCGTAGCATCTCGCCTGTAAAAAATAAATGTTGGATTTTCTTCTCAAAATATTTGCTCGAGTGCAGCATCCTTTCTCTTGTACACCTACACCGTACGAAAAGACGCGGCTGAGGTTGGTGGTAGGAGGTATTATTCTGCGTGTTCCCCAACCTGTGGTAAATGTTGGACATCTCACATCGTTTTCCCATTATCTACAATTGGAGAAACTGCAGAGGATCAAGCACCTTTTCTTTCACTGTAATAATAGGAGAATAATTTCAAGGAAGGTAATCTGAATACAAACCTTTCCCAAAATGGTTTTATAGTGCTTACAAAGTTGAAAAAGGAGCTGTCTGTATTTGTAATGCAGGTGCAGTAAAAACATGGATATTTATTTCGTCTTGGTTAAACAAAAAAGACACACACAAAGCTAACGTGTGTAAAAGTTCAAAAGATATATTACCAAAATTGCCTAAAACAATGAAATATGAGAACCCTTAGACCTTAAACAATTCCTTGGAAATTAGAGTTGACTCCCACACTTTTCCATTTGAGTAATAAAACGGTTTACTCAAACCACTTACAAATAAATAATATTTAATTTTATTTCAAGTAAATACTATTTGATTTATTTCAATTAATATGTGTTTTATTCACAAAACCCTATTTAAAGGCTCACACCATTAGCAATTTCAGTATTTATTACAAAAGGACACCGTTATTTTCATAGATTCTGCAAAAGCTAACATTTATCGGCATTTGCTTCAATTTTAATTTAAGCATTAGATTTTGTAAAAGTAACCTCCTCTCCACGCACTCCTGCCTCTCCTTTCTCTTCATTCATGGTTGACTGATTTAAGAAGTTAGTTTATTGTAAAAACGGAACTCCTTTTCATGGCTCATTTCCTTTCTTCCATGTCCAAATCCTGCTTGTCCCGGACTTGGATTTCAGAGTAATTTTGTAGTGTCTTTCCAATTTGATTTGCAAAGTTGTAAAAGACTTCTCAACAATTTAAATGTTGAGTAGCTCTATTCAAAATCTAAGTTTGAACATTTTTTGTAGTTGCACTGGACCCCAAGGATTTATATCAATAAAAAGAAAATAATTTTAAAGTATTAAAAAGGACTAGTTAGAAACATCTTAATTTGAATATTTTGTCTTAAGTTTTTAATCGTCAAAGGAAAGCTGCCTTTTAAGTAGGTAAAACCCAAATTGCAATCTTTTAACATTGTAAACATCGGCGCCGCATGTTTAGGTTATGATAGGAAAGGAAAATATTATTCTTAAAATTGCTCATCCAGTTTCTTTCGAGTTTGTCTATGACAATAACTTTATTATAGTTATATTACACGTGATAAATTTTATGAGTCAGCTGTAACTTTGGGCAAAGAAGAGCTTCCCACGACTTTATTGCTCCTCCAGATTTATTTGTTCATCGACATTTGCTCCTTTACATCCAGTCTCAGAGGAGGAAAATATAGGATAAAAACTTTTGCTAGTAATTTTAAATTTTAATGGAGATGAATAAAAGAAGCCTGGAATAGTTGAAGAGTTGCACCCGCGAGAAAGTAGGAAGGAGAAAAGGGATAGAAATAGAATGAATAGATGTGGAAGGATGCTTTTGATTTTATATCTACAAAAGGTTCTTTATGTTTTGATGGAAATCATTGGTGATTGGCTACTTTGAATTTTATTAAACTTCTTTTTATCAAATGAGATCATTGAGCAAGCTCATAAAACTTACTGGAATGGTTACATAGTGAGTGAGTCCATTCATTGATTCCAATGATAGTTCTCTTGAAATGTTTATCAATAATCTTTGAAATAACTTTTCCCTTTTTTATTCAAGGTTTTTGACTTTAGTACTTTACTTCACCAGCGGCCCAAACAGGGAAAAAATGCGCGTTTGAGTAGCTTTGGGGAAATAGGATTTATACCCATAAATACTTTCTCAACACAATCATCCATATCCGAAATTGACATTAAACGACTTTTTATTGTTGCTCCTCTAAGGATATTTTGACGAAAACTAGCCACATTAAAAATTCAATGGAGGTAAAAGCCAGAGGTTGCACCGAGGGAGTAAGGGAAAAGAGGAGAAAAGCTTGTCGAGACTACAAAAGGAACACTTTCAGAATGTTTATTTGGAATCGCTTTCTGACTCTTCTTTTTCTCCTTCAACTTGAAGCGCTTTGAGCTTGAGAATGTTTTTGTTTTATGGAACACAGATAAAAATTAAATTTTGGTGAGTTGAGAGTTGTTACTGATGCAAATTTTAAAAGTAGGAAACATCAAAAATATGATGTTCAGTTAAAAATGACCTTTTTCATTGCGATTCATTGCAAAATATTTATTTTTTATGTTGCCACTTCATTTTAATCACCATTTGGTCTATTGTAATTAAAGTAAGGTATTTTGCATCACTTCCTATGCATTTACATAGATATACACTTATACACCAGGTCGAGTTTATTTTCATTATTTCATCACTTCATTATGTGGTGAAAACAAGAAATTCTTATGACAATCTAGAAATGATTTATTTGGAATGTCTAAACCGAAACAGACATTCTTGCTAAGTTCCAAGTAAATTACCTGTATTTCTTGTAAATTCAGAGGTTGCAATGCGGAAATAAAATTTAGTGATATGGAATCTAAATAATTTGCAATTCATTCTTTTGCCGTTTTTAAATTAATTGATAAAAAGCTGAATAGTTAAAAACCTACTTGCTCAACCCAACGTTAGAAATAAACCTTGGAAATAGCGTACTTTGTCATAAGTCGCTTCCACTACCTCATCTACTACTCCAAACCATCTGTCAAAAGCGATAAACATATTCTGCATAGTTTGGCAAACACCGTAAAATGTATCTTTGAGCAGTTAAAATTGGCAAAGTAAAGGGAGATAAATATGCTCGTCTCGTGCCAGCAGCATCCAGCCTACATTTACTACCCAGAGCAGAAATAAACAAAATTGTTTACCGTTTGCAAAGACAAAGCACACTTCTAAGACCGGCATTAAATTCTATTTTAAGTTTCCCTTTCATCATTCACTGCATTAGTTTAAGCTGCTGTCGGTTTATTAACCTATCCAGAATGTATCGTATCTTAATTTCCAAAAAATGCAGGTTGAACAACACTGTATACCGCAAGTGTGTAAAATTAGCAAAAATGCAATTAAATGCATCGTGTCGATTAAAAACTAAAATCAAACCGGATTGGTTGAAAACTTTGAACAGAACATTTGCATGTTCATGAGAAAATTATATTTCTCCTCGTTATGTCTTATTAGTATGCGGAAATATGATATAATATGTTGTAGTTAAAAAACAGACAATAGTCATTGAAGATTGAAAATTTTGATCAAAATCGGCTTTGAAAAGTTTGATATTAGTAGGTAGCCCACGTACATGTGCAAAAGTAAAATATTGCTTGAGTATAGAAATCCTTGCTTTTATACGAACCTTATTGCATGGGAATAGTATCTGCTTCGTCAAACAAAATATGCATTTTTTGTAAAGAAATAACATTGATTTTTGTGTTCTAATTTCTAAATATGAATTACAGAAAAACAAGAATTTGTAACATTTGAAAGTAAAACTATACATTCCATTCATAATTTAAATATTTTCTGTGTTCCGCTTCAACTTGTTTCTATAAATACTTTTATAGCATCATAGTAGTACATTTTTAATAAGCTCGGCCGTATTTTGAGGTTTAAAACTATAAATCCTAGTAGTCGCGTATTTTTTAGAATCATACAGAAATACCAAAAATCCTTTCCAAAAGAGTGTATACCAATAACCTTAAATAAAAACGTGTTCCAGTTATTGTCTTAATTTTGATTATAATTTACTGAGTTGACAGAGGAACTTTTTTATTTACTACTTGAACATGCCAAATTAAAATTAAAGTCTCAAATCATTTAAGAATAAACAAAAAAGTAATTTTTATTGATGAACACTTTTAAAACAAATTGTTAATCATAACCAGTATTGTTGCGTAATTTAATTGACCATTGGCCATGTTATTGTAAATTGCAAAGTTTCAAGTCGCATCTCTAGAATAGTTAATAATACAAGTTTGCTAATAAATGCCATACGTGAAACCTTCAGGGAAGGAAGGCGTTTTTACAAAGAAACTCTCTGTTTTACATAGGAAGCCTGTCCACAACTTACATGTACTCACAGTTTCTTGCACTTCATTAGACTTGTATTATGTGCAATTGACGATTGGAATGCAGTGCAATGGCATGAAAAAGACTTTTTTTCTTTGTAAAACGTATCAACTATTTTCAAGTAAATCGTACACCATTGCATTGTACTGGAGATATCTATCTGTTATGTAACATTGTGTAGAGAGGAGAGAAAGGAAAAAGTTTAAGTTTAAGCTATCTTCTTTATATTGTCTATTATAAAAGCTGTTCCTGCAAATCTTTCGATCTTTTAATTTTTACTAACAAGGTATCAAACCAGAAAACCCACCTTCTTTGCTTTGCAACCCGAGAATATGAAGAAAGAGTTCAATAAGAAAAAGATCCAAACTCCATTTCATCCATTCTTTTAAAATCCATTTGAATGTCAAGCCGAAGCATATAAAACGGAAAAGTAGACTTGATCATGAAATAATCCTGTATAGATGAAACAGGTATGTATGTACACGTAAGCTTGTCTTTTTCTAGTTAGTTTAATATGATTTTTATAAAAAGGGTACTGTGTGTAAAGAAAGGCGCAAGGAGAAAGAATTAGGTTCTCGTTTTATTACATTGTATCATGTGGGAAAGTGGGAATTGAATTATACTCCACGCAATGCACTTTTCTACACTTGAGAAGAAAGATGGAAAGAGGGAGCAAAAGGGAAAAATTCTTCATTTCTTCACGTTGATTACATGATGAAGAAAGAAGAGCCCTGTTCAATATTATAAAAACTGTTACGAATTAAGAATGTGCTTAGAGATTACATTCTTTTTTAGAAGGATCCTCGTCATCTCAGCAGCAGCTGAGGAGGAGGAGGACAAAAAATGAGAAAAAGCCAACCAAATGGTGGTGGTGTCATGCTTTGGCAGTGAACAGAGTGGATTTATTTTATAAAAATTATCTCCTCTGCTTATTCCTCTTCTTCAGCGCTGAGTAAGTAGGAGGAAGGCTTAATTTCATCTTTTCAAGTTTTCTCATTTCTTAAAAATGTATTCCCATTTCTCTGCATTTTTACTCCTTCATTTTTGCTAGCTCCTCTTTTTAGTCTACACAGATGCAGAATAAATATTTTCAGTTGATGAAAAAATGTGTTGTTGTAAACAGACAGAAGTGATGCAACCGATCAGTCAGGCTCTGCACTCTTCTTCTTTATCGTGTGTTGATTCTGAAAATATTCAGATGCATACACATCATACACATTCACACAGGTTCCTTCCTTCTACAATGTATTCATCATTCACTCGTGGAATTCGTTTTTAGTCAGCTTTTAAGCGAAAAAGCCAAAGTTTCAAAGGAACCAATCTGTTGACGGCAATGGCCATATGATGATGAAGATGATGATGTCGACGACGGCGAGAAAGGAATTCTTCTGCAAGTTTGTGTATATTTTATAGTGACATTCCATTCTATCTCGTGATGCCGATATTTTTATATCAGGTTTCGATGCTCCTATTCATCATGTAGTAGTAATATTTTAATGATATAACCAACAGAGGAAATATGTCAGTCTCAAAATGGAAATGAATCTCTTTAACCAGTTGCTTCGTAAAGTGTGTATTTGCACGGAAGAAACTCAATCAACAGTAGTCAATTATTTTCAATGTGGGAACCATGTATACATTGTACTAATAAAGTACTAAAGGGCCATTTATAAAGCACCATGAACTCGTTCCCTTATGCAATATCCTTTTGCAATTTCTAAATTGATCATTTGCAAAAAACTCAACATTTAAAAATCTGAGTTTCGTATAAATGTACAAACGGATCTAAATTTCTCTGTAATTCATTTAATTTCCAAGGTTAAGTACGGGATATGATATGGTATGCTAAAATATATGAATGAAACAACAATTCCCGTTGATGATAAGAGAGCTGTGGAGGTAAAATAGTTGATAAGATGTGATATTCCAACAAAATAATCAGATATTGAATAATTTACCCAATTTGCATTCATTTCTTGTCAATTCAATGTGTTATTGCGTTATTAACAAAAAACGCTAAATTTGATTCGGAAGGACAATGTTTATTTACATGACCATATTTTTTCAGTTTATATTTATCAGTAGCATCAATCACTCATGGTGAATTGTTGACATCTGCCAAAACTTTGTGACCTGATGCTGGAAGCATGTTTTAAATGGCCTTATGTCAAACTGTGATATGATACGAATTTATGTTAATAATTTAATTTCCCACCAAAATATACAATTAAAATAGATTTTGACAGGTATTTGACGAAGGAATTTTTGCACTTCTGGTCATCTCCATTATCTATGTATTATTTTACCTATATTATCTGAATTTGGTGATTTGCTTAAGCTTGGCAAAACATCTATTGCTTAATCCAATAAAAACGTTCCTCATCCAATGACAATACTAATGTAATAATTGTTTTAATAGATTGATGGAAGTTTAACGGATAATGGTGAATTAGCATTAATGGTAAGTGCTTTTAAATAAAATCAGAAATAAGTTTACCGGCATCCTCCACTTTTACAAGTTTTTTAAATTTAGTAACCTCTGCCAGTAAAAACTCCATAAAATGTACAATAAAATCAAATTTGTGTATTATCGGTATCAGCAGATTGTACCAAATACTTATTGCTTATTGTAAGCCATTGCCAATGGGACAAAATAAGGACTGGGTTCTGATAGGTTCGCGTTTCCAGCCACCAGTTGCTTTAATTGCAACTCACTTTTACTTGGCCTTTCTTCACCGACATTACATCATTGTTTGCAACAATGATTTACTTTATTTATCGATGACTTGATGACAGTTATTAATTTCAGACGACGTTTTCTGGCTTATCATTCATAAGCTGCCCTGTATATTGTAATATTTATAAGAACGAAACTAAAATGCATCTCAAGAGAGTACGAAAAAAAAGCTATGATTATTTTGTATAAAGCTGAAATTAAATGAAATGAATTGAAAAGCTACTATTCCTATAGTTATAATGGAGAAACCTGAAAAAATACTTTTCTAATAAAGCAAATACCATTTTTGCTCATACTTACCTAACAGGACTTTGATTCAGGATATGCCCGAAAAAATTACAAAAATATTTCAGGCTGCACATTTTTGAATCACTTAAATTCTAATGCAGAGGGAAGACATACATATGATAGGAAAGTCATTTTTCACATTTTCCGTAATGTGTATATGTGTGTGTGCGTGCAGTACGATTTCTCTTTGTAATTACGATGATGAAAATGCTGTACCTCAAATTTACTGTTTTTCTTTGAACTCTTCTACATGTGTATACATATTATCTTTTTCTACATGTTATATAAACATTGGCATTACATTACAAATCTACAACAATGTTGAAACCCGTCCATCCTTTCTGACTTTGTAAAAAATCTTGCTTTGTTGCATGGTGCGGTTGATGTGTTAAAGCTATGGTGGTGGTGGTGATTCGATTTCTAATATGATGTGAAATACTTTGAAACAGTTTGGTAATGTTGCTACATCCATTTTTGTATATCGAGATCTCGGTAAAGCATTATCTGTACAAATGCTAATTCCTTTTTCTTAAGCATGCCCTTTCCTTAAGAAAAAACCTGAAACTGGCAATCCTTTTTAAAAACAGTAAATATGTGCATGAAGTTTATTCATGTGCATTGCATTATCGTTGCACAACTTTTTATGAGAAAGAATGGCGAGACGATATTGACGATGTTGTTGCGTCGGTATACTGGAATTTGGAATGCAGGAAAAAAAACTGATTAGGCGCTATTTTGTAGTTGTACATAGACTCTATAAAATAAAGGAATGTCGCATATGTCTGTATAGTAGGCATATGCATTAATGACTTACATCAGAGACTATCATCATTTTATTCGTCATCATTTATCCGGTTACTTAAATCATTGAAGATGTAATAATAGCAATTTCATCTACTTTACGATGCCTTTTGCGTAAATAGAAAGAAATCATATGAAATGGATTTTTAAAACTTTTAAAACTTGTCTTTATCTTGGACTTTATTTTTCTGTCTTGTTCATCATCTTCATCGTTTTATTAAACATCAAATCATCATCATTGAGCTCTAATTTTAAGTAAAAGAATCTTGACTGATCATCACTATTGCCGTTGTTCTTCCCTTTGGTAATCATGATGATGCAGTGAATTACGAGAATCTTTTAAAAATTCTTTCAAGAATGCATAACGTTTTTTACATATTTTCAATCCCTTTCTTACTCATGTTGATTCGAAGAACGAGAAGAGAATCTTTTTCTGTGGGTTTCATTTTATCCAATGCTATTTCCACTTTGAGTTGATGTTTACATTATAACATCACCATCACGAGGAGGGCTACAAAACAACAACTTTGATGATTCAAATATGCAGAATGTAAAAGCAACAGGGCATACAAGAACGAGGTAGATAAAGTAGATAGGAGTAAATGATTATCGTCATCATCATTATTATCAACATAACCTTTCTTCAGAATCGGAGATAGTAGTAGTGAATAAGTTTTAGAAGACAAAGAGGCCAACACATACCGAAATGAGCAGTTAAGTCATATATTTAAAGTTTAAAAAATTGTGTGCAGGAGAGGGAGAGAGGATAGGTAAAGAAATGTAAAGGATTTTTTATATATCATTATTAATATTAGAATGTTTCTCCCTCTCTAAAGAAGTGGTCTTCATCGTCTTCTTCGTCTTTTATTGCAGAGATTTTAATGTAAGGAGTGGACTGATTGGGAGTGAAGTCGACCAGATAGAAATGTGTATTTTGTATACAAAGAAGCCCAGAGGGACGACACGACGAGAGGATACCAGGAAGAAAAAATGTGGTATGATGATGATGATAGTTCATGTTGATGATGTTGCTGGCATTTGTTGTTGTGTTTTGGGATGATGGTAATGATACAAAATAAAATATACGTGAAAAGGAGAGAGATGAGAAAAGAGCAACTTGATTAGAGCTCTCTGTTGCTCCTGCTTGTCCTGTTGCGTTCTGTGATTAGAAAAAATTCGAGTTAAAAAGTGTATATGAGGGCTTATTAGTCAATTGACGTTACAAATACCTTTTATTGTCATATTGAAATTAAACTTCTAAACTAAACTCAAGTTTTAAATGAGCTTTTTAAAAAAGTTTGAAATAAAAAAGGTAATGAATACTATGCAACGTGTTAAAGGAAACTGGTAAAAAGTTTAAAGAACTGTGCCATAGTGAATACGAGAGGGTATAGAGAAGTAGTGAGCATTGTTTCTGTGAAAGGGAACTCGTGAAAAGAAGTTTACGCACTGGAACTTCCAATTTAACTTTTGCATTGTGGATTTAAATGGTATGTGACAGTTTTATTGTTTTTGGTGCCATGAGCGTGGATTCTAAAGAGGAAGCCCGGTGATGAAAAATTGAATAAAGTTGAGAGAAAAATCCACAAGTAGAAATTTGATTTTTCTTGTAATAAAAGCTCATTTTCCATTCCTGGTGACATACTTCCAACTTCTCAAGAAAAAACGTGCAAGGAGAAAGCCACCAATATTGCTGGAACATAGGAAATTAAATTTTCTTTTGTGAAGAGAAAAAGGGAGTATCATAACGGAAAATTATTAAGTTATCGTGCTTTATATGCACTTTTTTATCGTATTAAAAAGAAGAAGATAAGAAAAACGACCACAATTGAATGAGTTTGTCGCAGGATTTTCTTCGTGTCGTATATGCCTGGAATTAGAAATCCTCTGTCATTCAACGAACCTGGAAAAATGCACTAAAGAAGGAGAAAATTCCACTAGGCATGCAAGTTCCAACTTTATGTAGTTCGTGTAATAGGAAGATATGAGCTTTTGCATCATCATCAATATCATCATCATTTGCCAATAATAACATCACCATCAGTTTCCGAAAAAAAATCTCATCATAATATATATTTTCATAGTTCATTCAAATAACCATATTCCGGGATAGTAGCGCAGTAAAAACTTGAAGGGAGTTGCATTGATGACCAAGCCAAAAGCAAAGGACACGAAGAACAGCGAAGAAAGGATCAAAAGGTTTTTTTCGCACGGATTTCTGCTTTAAACGACCAACGGGCAAGTTTTCAGAGGAATTGGAAGAACTCTTAAACAAGATTGAATCCTTTTTATGATTTACTGCCCACAAAATTGCATTTTCTCTTTGTCCTCTTCCCAGCCACTTTCATCATTTCTAAAAGGGTTCCCAACAAGGATTTTTTCGTGAATGTAAGCAACTTCCCATTGCTAAAAATCCTAATTAAGGTTGATGCTCAGTATCAATAACACGCTCCGTTTAATCCTGTAAGATGGACATCGGCTTCTTTAGTATATATATGGTGATGTTGACAACGAAAAGGATTCAAAGTTTATTCCTGGCACTTTGAGGAGACAATGAATAGATATTAAAAGTGGTTCTTATCACCAGCGTTTGTATGCGACCTACACTTGGTATATATATAGTAGGAAAAGTAATGATGGTGAGCTGAATAGAGATGAGAATGATCGTGTCTTAACGAGACCGCAACAATCTCTGAAATTCTCTTTCTCGTTTTTAATAAAGATGCTCAAGTAAGTTGTTCGTAGTAAGTTGTAAAATGTTTGACTGGTTTTCTCCCAGTGCTGAGTAACAATAATGATATGAAGATTATGGTGGTAGTGGTATGAGTAACTGCTCAGTTGTGTCTCCCTCCCTTGATGTATATACTGCAGAGGCTTTTTCTGTTGCAATATTTATCAGTGATATAAATATACACCAAATGTCTTTCATTTACCGTCGAAAATAATCCGACATTAGGCAAACACCATGAACTGAGATTTTTAAATTCGTACGTCATCATCAGCATCAACTGTGCCAGCAGCAGCCGTGTTTGGGGAAGGAATATTGCTTTTGTAACTACTGTCCTCCTCCTATCATATTTTAATAGTAATAATAATAGTAATAAGATTGGGCCCAAAACTTTCTTTTCAAAACATCAAAATGGTCAGGATGAGTGTTGTTAAATGTTAATAGATTGCTTCCTCTCGTAAAAACTCTATTTGACGGAAATTTACAAACTTTCAAGCTCATATTCAGATGCAAAGACCGGACATAGGGTTAGCAATAGTCTTCAAGTGCCTATAATATGGGAGACCATTTATTGTGAAACGAGATAAAAAGTTTTGTGGAATTTGCGTTAGGAATTTTATAGATTAACGTAATAGCGCTGGAATTGAAGAAAACAAAATAAAGCTATAAATATGACGTTTGCAGTTATTAACGTCAATATTTTTCATGTCTCCTCCACTGCCACCGTTTCATTACCTTAATTAAAAGTTTGATTGTTTTATTGTTGATTTGGTGGCGACAGAAGAAGGCAAGCTGGTGCATAACAAGAAATAAAGTATGTGCGTATTACTTTAATGGTGATGGGAACTATAAAGCAGTATCAAGACGAATATTACGGCTCACGACCAACACCAGAGTTATTAACGAATAAGGAGGATAAATATATGGTGGTTGATAATGGGCTGTTCCATTAATATAATTTCTTCGGGGAAAGCAGCAACAGTAGCAGAAGCCACCACGACGGAAATGCAAGAGGAGCGCGACGGGGATGAGGAAATTAGGAGGAAAAAGATGGAAAGGATTGAATGTCAAGCAATTCAATCACCATAATATCATCCCCACTCTTCAAACCACAGTCAATACTTCCTCATATGGTCATTTAGAAGTGTTGGTGGCGCTGGGAATGACGGTAGTCGGTGATCGTTTTGTTGTGTGTTAAGATTTTTTATTTAACGGTGGTTGTGATGACGATGTTCATTCTACAGCTTCAATTGATGATGACCAACATCATTTCCAAGTTCAATAAAACAGAGGAAGTTAGTCTTTGACAAGACGAGGAGGAAATAGAAGATGGGAATTTCACAAAAGAGTAAAAGTTAAATTCGTATAAAGAACGAAAAAGTTTTACAAGACAAAAAAAAGTCCAGCAACACACAGGAAGCAATAGTAATGGTTAAAGAGTGATCAAAAATGTAGAAAAGTTAGTTTTCTTTTGCGATTACAATCTTGACTTGTACACTCACTCACGAGTTACTTTAATCAATCCGAATCAAGCTCTAGAGCATGCATAGGTAGACAAAACTTTTTTTACCAATTCTTTCTTAACGTCCTCTCTAAAGTTGTTCACATAGAAATTTATAAAGGAAATGACGACTTAAGGAAATCTACTGGAAAAGGAGAATGATGAGGAAAATACTTTAATCCATTTCAGTTACATCAACCACGATCAAGTCTATATCTTGATAGTGTCTAGAAAGGAAGCCCTCTCCAAGTGAAAGGTGGCTGGCAGGTGTGTATTATTGGAAAGGAGGGAGAGTACTGCTTTTATACAAAGTGAAAAGTGCGTCGTTTTTAGACATTTGTATTGACTTGATTGTCCAATTTCATAGAGAAACTAAGTGTTTGGTCAGTCAGTAAACAGGGTTTGCTAAAAAGAAAGAGGAAATATATAAAATTGTACTTTTCTAATGCTTCCTGCAAGAAACAATAAAGTGGCTCAACAAGCAAATCAATTCATCATTTGAAACCTGCAAAGGGAATTAGAAACCTTCAGGTCGCCGTTATTATCAAGTATTTTTGGACGTATGTACCCTTGGAAGTAAAAGTTTGATGATGTTGTTGGCTTGCACAACTTTTGATTGAGGCTGTTTCTCCTGTTGGAGAGTACTGACGGCAGTGGCACCATTCTTGCCGCTGCAGAAAGTAAGAATCTTTTTAAAAGACAAGTTATAGAAGAAAGCGATATCATGCCAAAGAGACGTGTCAATGGAGAGATACCACTTCCCGCTGGCTGGGATATGGCCCAAGACTACGATGGAAAATTCTATTTTATCGATCATAACAGTAAACAAACAACTTGGGTTGATCCAAGAGACAGGTAAGATTGATTCCAGATGTGAAAATATTTGTCCTCCCACATTACTTACATTTATCATTTGGTGGTTTCCATTTCATAATCAACCCTCTGAATCCTGTCATAATCATCATTTGTCAATTACGATAAAATGATTAGTTGAAAACTGAAAGTGTGTGGAAAGTTTGAGAAATGTTATCCATTAGTTGCAAAACCGATTACAAAAACTTTCTATTTTTTATACAATTCCCATTTTAATTTCATCTTTTAATTCAAGTGATCCTTTATTGACGTATCTTTTTTTATGATGATGATGGCGAGCGGAAGTTGCTTAAAAGAAAATCCATTTAATTAATTACGACCTTCACACACTCACGTCAATCCATTGCCTCCGTCTGTTAAAAAAACTCATGTTATTATAGACATTTAATTGCTGATTTTAATGGAAATTCTTCGACTGAAACAAATATTTTGCATTTTATGACATCCGCTTTCCAAAATAATGGTTCCACGACGAGCGTCATGTTTTATACTTGGATGTAAAAAAACATTCGTAATAGCTTGTTCAATTGCCCTTATCCAATATAACTTGGAAACATGTTTTTTATGAACAATAACCCTTGTTTTACGTAATTTTGAGTTTAAGTTGACGAAAGAGGAAATGACATTTCTATTGTTACTTGTAAGATAGCCTTTTTATTTCCAAGAAAACAATACACGTGTCCATTAAACATCACCTGCAGTGGTTGCTAAATATATATGCATGTAGTGTATCTACCACTTTACTCACCGTTGTAGAAAGATATGAATTTTACAAAATACTACTTATTACGTATTATGTAAAATCGATTTCTCTGACTTTTAGCAGTTCATTTTATGCTTTTGTTCAATTTTGATGGCGGTGGAGGTGATAAACAAAGGGATTTGCTAAAGTGTTGAATAATATTTCTTTGGTTAGAAGGATGATGCAAGAAAGGAGAACCACACTAGAATTATGCGAATACTTTAAACTTTAAAAAATGTTAGATGCTTAAGATAATGTAAATATTTCTGTTTTTCAATGTAATAATTCTCTAATATCACCTTCAGCCCGGGAAATGTTTTCCACAAGACCGCTTGCCTAATAATTCCGTATTTTTCTAAATTCTTTTCCCTTATGCAAAGCGTATGAAAGTAATCTCGAGCACGTTTTACCTTAAATTCTTCCTTCTAACCGCCAACTGCCTGTTGAATAATATGAAATGTGAGTAGAGAATGTATATAAAATACTTTGTCTATATAATGGGTACAATATGGTCACTATGTAACGTTTTGCTATGTATATCATGAAATTAATGGTCACCCATGATGTTGACAAGAAGAAAAAGGCGAGGACAAAGAAAAATTTCATTAATGCTTGAACTATTCCTAGAAAAAGAAAGTAGCTGTACGTTTTTGGAGAGAATAAGAAAGATTGTTATTTACTTTGGCTCGGTCAGTATTACATTTCAAACCACCATTGTCACATTTTGTACCCGGTATTCATTTAAATTGCGTATTTAGCAAATACCTTAAGACAATGAAGTTTTGAAGGAAAGTAACGGTGAAGTGAAAGGAAAAGGGAAGCGACGCTCGCGCTTTGCTTATCCGGTTATCTCTCGTGAGAAAAATTACCTCTTACGTGTGATGCATGTTAGCGATGTATGTAATGTGCTGTAGAAAACAAAGAAATATAACAGAAAATTTTACAGTATTAATAATACTTTTTTACATTTTTGCATAAGAATAATCTAGTCTATTAATGTGAATAAGAATCGAAGAAACTATTTGTTGTCATAAAATGAGTTATGTCATAAACTTTTCTGTCTCAAACAACACAATCTTCAATAAATCTTTGTTAATTAGTATTGAGTTAAGGCGGTAGTAAGCGTTAATGTATTTTGTATCATGGAAAACAGATTTATAGTAATTGGTCGACAAATTTGATTTTGTTTCACTGTCTGAATTCCTTTCAATTCTTATCTGGCTGAAGAGAAATTAGTCAATTTTTATTACGTTGATTGTCCAATTAATAAATTATTATCATCAGTGATAACGATAATTGTTTTGAGGCAAGTGTTTTTCTCAGAAAGAAATAAAACACATGAAAACCTATCTTATCATTCATGATGTCTTTTAACTCTTCGATCTATTCATTAATAATGTAAGCAAGATATGCAAATCCGGTAAAAGTGTAAGTACTTCTTAATGATAGCACCCATACCTTTAAAAAGGTTTCATCTTTTCTGTTGATCGTAAAAAGTTGGATCTACAGAATTAAGGATTTAAATCCTCGACTGAGAAACGTTCTCATTTGAAACTAAATACCAAAAATTAAAGACTTGGAGTCATACTTAACGATTTTATTGTCAGAGAATGTATTAAAGTTTAGAAAATTCTTCGAGAAAAAAGTTAATACTAAATAATAATTCTGTTTAATGTTTTGTTTACCAAAGGAGATTATGATTACAACTGTCCATAAAAACGTCATAGCTTAAAAGTCTTGTTCATATCTTGCAAGCTGCATTTTTATTAATAATCTAAAAATTTGCGCAGTTGTCACGGGCGCGGAGGGAATCGCAATAAGCCAAGTGGTTTAAAATGTTTCTCTTGTGAAACCTTTCGTCATGTTCACTCATGTAGTTTGGAGATCACAACTTCAGACTTCCAGTCAAAGGATGTTACAACTTGTTTATATAACGGATGAATATACTGACTAAGAATTCGTTCATATTAATTTCAGTGTAAAACCAGCAACTCAATATGAACATGCAGCATTAGAGTGGCAGTCAATTACAAAACAAAAAACCTGGAGGTTTTAGGTACCTGTGTGTTATCTCAATTGTTTTCTTAAAAATAAATTGAATGCTTATTGATGACAGCAAACAATGATCTTGGATCCTGATTTTTTGCACAATTTCATTAAATTTTAGCATAGAACACTATATAAGAATGCCGAACGAGTTCAACTCGAGTTTGCGTCCCAACAAAATACTGATTCAGGGCTTTTTTGTCCAGAGATGGAGTTGCCTACTGAACCAAAAACCGTTACTTTTTGTAAAAGCACTTGAGTTGTTTACGTAATTTACACGTATGAAAGCGTTCTTGG
>JAANSO010001301.1:0-17972 GCA_036507315.1 Lepidocyrtus fimetarius | reverse complement strand
AGGTAATTCTGCGTATGAAGGTGTTAATCACGAATTAGAGGCGAATGAGTTGGCTGAAGGGGAAGTTGCAGTGCAATGGATGAATTTAATTGCTAGACCGAGAAGTACTGGAACAGTTTTCTTGAATAGTACAGACCTTGATGGAGACCCGGAAATAGATTTCGGGTATTATAATGACCCGCATGATTTTCAAGTGATGTTGGATGGTTAGTTAACAATTTTATTTGAATTTAAATTGTTATTTATTGGTTTATTTGACAATGTTGGCAATAAATTCCAGCGATAAAAGTATCGATAAGCCTTTGCGAGGAAACAATGCCTTTACAAAGAATTGGCTGTCGTCTTCCGACACGCCCGTTACGAGAATGTCGGCATACAAGATATCGTTCGGATGAGTATTGGATGTGCTACTTGAAACAAGTTAGCGTTTCTTTTAAACTATTATAAATACCGAAAGAAATTACTTGAATATTTTTGCTTGATTTTAGTTAACGACAACTGGAGTACATGGCGCAGCGACTAATAAAATGGGAAGGAGAAGCGATCCTGACGCTGTTGTAGATTCAGAGCTTAGGTACGAGAATTTACATTAAAATTGTTAAGAAATTCATTACAATGGCTATTTTGGAAATAGGGTTATCGGTGTGGAAGGATTAAGAGTAGCGGATGCGTCAATAATGCCAAAAATTACCAACGCAAATATTCAAGCTGTAGTTTACGCCATTGCGGAAAAAGCTGCGGAAATGATTTTGAAAACTTGGGAAAGAAGCCCGGGTCAGGATCTTTGGTCCCATCCCCATCATAGTAGGTTCGCCTTTCTGCAAGGATAAATGCTCATTTTAAAATTGCCATTAAACTTCTGTTTGGCTGTAACTGATCCTTAAAATTGTTAAAATAAAATATATACTTGCATTGAAGACTGAAACGTGTAATTTATTACGTATCATTCAAACGGTTGGCATATCTTTTGATAAATAGCTGCAAAATAGAACCGTGTGCAATCATCAAGCAATTACAAATTATTTTTAGCCTAGTAATATTAAAGAAACATAGCGTTTTAAAGAAAACGAATACCCTTTTTTGGTTGGGGCTAGTATTTTTTATGAAAACCCCAGTTTACTGAACCTACGCGTGCGTTCCCTTTTACCTTATCAAATGTAGTAAATGGATGCTAAGATGTTATCATGCATTTTTCAAATGAATAAATACATTAAAAATATTGATTTGAATCACAAAGTCTAAACCTGTTAATTTATTGAACTGCTTAAACATAATTAAACTAGCATTATTTGGTTGGTACTCGTATTATAGTTTTTTACTCATTTTAGCTAGGTTTAAAGCAGTTGAAGCCAAATTTACTAATGAATGTATTGATTGCATATAATATGTTCTGTATGATTTATAGCTGATTTGGGCCAGTCTGAAAATGAAGTTATTAGAAATACTCCGTCATGGCATTTACTAACTATTGTAGAATTTTATTAATTTTTGTTTGTTGGAATCCTTGCCAGTTAACTGTTGCACAGGATGGAACAATTCTTAATAAAGGAATGTTTGATTTTATTGTTGGTTAGTTAACTCAAATCATATATGTAAATTTTATTTAAAAGAATTTGACCCAATTTTTTATTTTGTACAGTTGGAGGAGGAAGTGAAGGAAGCATTTTGGCAGCGAGATTAACAGAAAACAATAAATACAGTGTTTTGCTTATTGAAGCCGGTGGTTTTCCACATCCGGATTTACAGGTAAAATGTGAAAGTTGCAAAATTAATAGCTTAAAAGTAAAGCTTATTTTAACTTGCCAATTTCAATAGATTCCTGCCCTTTCATTAAAGTACGCAAATGACCCAAAATACGTCAAAATTATCAATTCGGTTCCGGAAAGGAATGCTGGATTATCACGAAATGGGGTATGTTGAGAAAGAATAGAACTAGAAAGAAATCTGGAATGAAAAACATTTCTGTTTTAGATAATTAGCTACAGATATGGTCGTGGTTTGGGAGGAACCAGCCAGGTAAACAGTATGGTAATTAACCGTTGGAAGTCCTCATGACTTTGATAATTGGGCTAAAATAACTAGAGACAGTTCTTGGAGTTACTCTAACATGCTAAAGTACTTTAAAAAGTATGAAAACTATTTGGGAGACAATCCAACAGGTATAATTTAGCTTAATTTAAAGTTTTTTTAAGAAGGAAGCTCATTAATTAAAGTTATGCGCAGAGCAACGTGGCTATGAAGGTCCGATAGACATTAACACTCCAAAATACTCTCCCGGTCTTGGAGAATGGCTCAGCGGAGGAAAGGGCCTTGGATATCCTATTGCTTATCAAAATGAGCCGCAGATCATAAGTAAATTGGCAAAATTAATTAATTTAATGACAATGAAATAAAAGCATTTTAAAATCTAGGCTTTACCGGAACTGATTACAGTCAGAGGCAAGGGAAAAGAGTGAGTTCGTACTCTGCTTATTTGAAACCACTTCTCCCGTCCGAAACTGACTTTGAAATGAGAAGCCAGTCCAGAAACAATCTTTTCGTTCTTCTGAAAACTCACGTGAATAAGATTTTATTCGAAGGAAACAAAGCTGTTGGAGTTAGTTTTTATACAAATTCTTCCAAAGGAGAAAATGGAATTGCAAGAGCAAAAAAGGAAATTATTCTTTGTGCGGGTGTTATTGGAACTACTGAACTATTACAAAAATCAGGAGTTGGTCCGAAGGAGCTACTTGAAAAAGCTAATGTAGTTTGAATTTTAGTTACATTTAGCACATTTAGTGTTAATTTTTTTATAAATTACATATTTTTGAACATTATATAGATAAATTTAGTCAAAGATGCACCACAGCTCGGAGAAAACTTCCAGGATCATCCTGTTGTTCAATTAACGGTTATTTTTAACAACACGTCGGTTGTGTTTGATAGAGATTTAAATAAGGATGCTTTAGAGTATTATAACTCAACTGGGGATGGTAAATGCAAATTTGTTAAAGTTTTGTAATGGTTACGGTTAAAGACAAGATTTTAATTTAGGACCATATTCCAATTACGGTGGAACGGGTGGACAAGCATTTGTAACGTCTTCCGTTTTATCTCAAAGGGATTTATCCATAGGATGGTCTGACATTCAATTAACGAATTCTGGAGAAAGTTTAATCATAGAAGGAGAAAAACTGGAGAAAGATGAACTAGCGGAAGGAGAAGTGGCTGTTAAATGGTCAGGGGTTTTAACCCGGGCAAAGAGTAGAGGAAGTGTAGGGATAAACCCAAAAGACGTTAATGGACCCCCTTTAATAAACTTTAACTTTCTCCGGCATCCAGACGACCTTACAGCTTTAGTGGACGGTAAATGAAAATATATTGAAATTTAGTATTTGGTGAAGAATTTTATTTTATTTTTCAGCAATGAAGATCCTTACAAGACTGTGTGAAAACACAAAAACATTTCAAAAACTTGGATGCCGCCTCCCGAGGCGACCTTTGCGACATTGTAAACACGAGCAATATCGTTCTCAAGCTTATTGGAAATGTTTTGTAGAGCAATTGACAAATAGTGCTTGGCACGGCGCCGGGACATGTAGGATGGGTCCAAAAGGCGATGACAAAGCTGTGGTTGACACAGAGTTAAAGTAATTTATTGTATATTAACATTTTTACTTCTTTTCAGGTATTTCATGCGAATTTAATGTTTTATAGGGTCATTGGAATTGAAAGACTTCGCATTTGTGATTCTTCTATTATGCCAGCAATTATAAATGCAAATCTTCAAGGATCCCTATACGCCATTGCTGAAAAAGCTGCTGAAATGATTTTAGAAACGTGGAATTCATTTGGGAATTCAATATCATATCAATTACCAAAGTTTGATGATGAGCTTTAGGGTGTGTAATTAATTAAACTGGGTTAGTTAAAAATAATTAATTAGTACAATGCAATGTTAAAATCATAAATCTAGTCAATAAAATTATATGAATTTATCAAAACATTTTGCTAAATGCAAACGGTTGATTACCGCGAGAGGGATATCTCTTTGTGCTTATCATGTTTGTGTGGGTCAATCACTTTGTTTATTTTTCGTGTAGCATAAAACTTTGCATTTGTGGACGAGCGAAAATCATTGTTTACATAAGATAAGTGAAATACAAGAATCAAGTTTGTCCATCAATAATTGAACGTTATTAATACAGTACAGTTTGTGGTGGCGGGTCAGTAATAATTCATTATGTTTGCTGCAGTTTTTGAAAAGTTGCCTAAACCGTTACAATCTTTCGTTAAATTTGCTTGCAATTTAGTTTACTTCAAGTTGGTCGACTACTTCATCAGTGTATTTGCAGAATTGTGGGAAAAATCAAAAGAAAACATAGACAACGGCAATCATTACAAAATCTCTGCATTTGGAGCCATTATTTTAGCGCTGACATTAGGTAAGCTCAATCTTAACATTCGCAATTAAATCTTAATTAGGTCTGAAGCTTAATTTTTCTTTCTTTAGCTTTCCTACGTCTTCGCAAAATGGATTCCTCTCATGATTACAGACTAAACTCGCCATATAGACCGACTTTACTTTCTAATTTAATGAAGTCGTCCCTTGGCGGTACCGCTAGATCTTTCAAAGTACAAAACAATAACACGCCGGAAGGTTCTCCAACACAAACTCCCAATCTAAGAAGAATATCTACACGAAAACTTAACGGTATCTAAAAACGTTACTATTTAAATGCATTTTAAAACTAGAAGTTTACAAATAATTTTTAAACTAGAACAATCCGAAAAACATGGAGACCAAACCAACAACAAATCGCCTTGCCCTGTACCTGACGTTGTAGATGGACAGGGTAGCAAAACTGCTCGTAAAGCCACCCCTTTCTGCAGAAGTTGCTCGAAGCAGTCGCCTGGGTCAGGAAATAGGTCACCAAACGCTTTAAGAAATCGAGCAGGAGCTGAAAGACCTAAGAAGCCCGTTTCTGTGTCCGCTTTGAAGGGTAAAATCACCCCGAGAAAGAAATCAACTAGTCCGGAAACCGCAAAGAAAAGTAAATCTTTAAAAGAGAAAGCCGAAAAATATTCTGAAGGAAATGACACACTGAACAATTTGTCCCCATGTGAAAACATAAAACAAGAAGGAAATTTTCTCCTACCGCCAACTCCAAAGCCAAGGTTGAGCATTTTAAAAAATGATTCCTTGAGAATTCCCACCCCAAAACCTAGAACGGATTTCATTTCTGAAGCCGAACCAAGTACTCCAACAAGAATCGGGGTTGTGAAGCCAGTCACTATTGACGAATGCTTCAAATCCGAAGAAATCATCGCTTTTGTACCGCTTTCACCCCAACAAAACGAAGACCCTGATGAAAGAAGCTTTCCAAGCATGTTACTAACCCTTCTGTTGACAATCTTTGTCTTTTTCCTACTCGTAACTGCGATGATGATCCCGGTTTGCTTTAAAATTCAAGAGTTTGTACTTCAACATTCAACACTTGTCCCAGTAGTTACCAATGAGGGAATGAACCACACTTCCGACTTGGACAGTAAACTTTCTTACAATGAGAGTGTCCATAATAAAATAGAGTTTGCAGATAATTTGAAACAATGTCTACCAATTTCATTGCCAGGTATAAAAGTCATTTAAATCTTAAGATGTATGGATGTATATTTGCATGATTTTTTTCTAGGAGATAGTTCAAGCCAGGGTCGTATAAAATCTCCAGTTTTGCCAAAGATACAGTCAACCGGTCAACCTTTAAAAAATAAAACGCTCTCCTCCAAAACTCCAGCAGTTTCGAAGCCTACTCCAAATGGCAAGGTCAAGAATGTTAAAAATACGCATACTAGTAAAAATTCGAATGGGTCAAATAAACCTCCTAGTCAAGCTAATACAAAGAAACCGTCAACTAGCAAACCAATGGTGTAATATTCTACAATGAAAATTAAAGCTATCATGAGCAATGTCATCTATGCAATTTAATCTTAACAATATTTATTAAAATATTTTAGAAAGGGCAACAAAGCGTCGGGAGTGAAAGCAAATGTTACCAAAGATTCCCACCAACAAGGGAGGAACAAACAAGGGCAAAAACCATCGAAGAACAAAGACAAGAAGCATCGTCATACTTAAATTTATTAATCATTCCGGTAGTACTTACCATTTTACGAGGAAGATAATTCAAATTCATTTATATCTCTGTTTATATACTTATGCATACATTTTTAATAAAAAGAAACAAAAATCGAGCAAACAAAATATTTTCTATTTCTTGCATACAAAGATATATTTGGTCATGAAAATATCGTATTATCTACCTTCATGAATTTGTTTGCCTTGATTTTAACTTAGACAAACCACAAATATCATGTTGCGGAAGTCAAGTGAAAGTAAATATACAAATCGATAAGCGTTTTTAAGTGGTACTTTGTGAAGGTGGAGGAGGGTCACTGTCTTGAAACTTTTTCAATAATATTGATTTTTCAAAGGACTTGAATTTTGAGCTCAAAATACAAACAGGAAAATTAGTACAAATAAAATGTTATTAGGGCTTATTTAAGCTTACTTGTATTACTATTAGCATTTCACTTGTTTGCTTTTTGGAGCATTGACATTACTATTTGTTCAAGATAAATCTCCGCCGCAGTGAACATATTCAATTTTATGCGTATACGAAAGTAAGGAAGGTATAATCAGTTTCGGAAGTTTTTTTGTTATTCGTACATTTGGCAAATTATACATTCTACAATTATTCCCTGTAAAGCAGCCTCTATATTTTACTGTTATTCCAATTTTACCCTTGCAATTTCACGCACGTGTTACGATCCCATCGATTGTCAAAAGTTTTTATTTATGAGTTATTCAATTAAACAATTATTTCAATTTTCAACTTACATTCTAGTCACTGGGATTTGTTTCTGTTTTTATTTAACATTTCTGACATTTTTCATAGTTTTTCTCAAAATTACGTCAATGGGTCATGGAAAAGAAAATGGCAGCTCTAAAACAAAGGGGGATAATAAAATAGGTAATAGGTTTTTATAATGGAGGTATAAAGATAACTACAAATGTTATCTTTATAACTTCATTGTCTTTATAATTGACAAATCCAAATTATTCAAATTCAAGTTTTATATATTTTTTCTTTGTACAGTGTCCTTTTTTAAAAATTTGACAAACACATCGGACAATCCAAGAGGAAGCTCCAATTCTAAAATTGGAACGACATCCGTTATTGGAAGACGCGCATCTTTAGAAAATGAAACAAAAGAATATCCCAAACCCCATGTTCTTGAGCAGAACAGCGCGTGGCCTTTGGGAGGTTCCAAACGAAATTCAATTGGATCAACAGGAATGGGTAGAAATACGCAATTTTCTAGTGTAAATGAACAAATGATGAATGAAGAAGATGAATATTATGATCTAATCAATTATTTATTTATTAGGTACGTACCAAAATCGTGTGCTTTCACCAAGCACACCTGCAGCACAATTTGCAGCTACAAACTTAAGCCCCATCATGCCAATTGAGGCCATTGGGGCATTTAACGACGCACCACTTTCAGGAACTAAATTATACAGCGTAAACCAAGGGGGAAATCTTAGCGGACAATATCTTGATAGGTCAACAATTCAAAATCTTGCGATAACAAGTCAACCCAAGTCGATTTCACATGCTTCCAGCTTAACGAATTTAAGCAAAGTCGAGGGAACTGGAGGGTATCCTGCACAGCCAGCAATGGGTATCTCGGGAAAAGTTGGACAAAAGTTTATTGCGCAACAAATTCCAGGCATTCAAGATGAGCTTAAATACGTACAGTTGAAAAAAACTGGGCAGAATTTGTGCGATGAAAGCTACGTAAAGAAATATGTCTCGAGAGATAGTATCGTGCAGAATCCCATCAAAGAAGAAGATGAAAAGGAGAATGATTGGCCACCTATTGCTAAACCAAGGCCTAGTTTGCTTAAAGAGCATATGAATAATTCACCTTCCAAAAAGAAGAAACCAATACCATTGCCAAGGCAGAATAGAAGGGCTGCAGAAGTTAAGGTCGATCTATTTGAAAATTTCTGCGAAATTGGAAAGGATGCATTAAATACTGAGAACGAAATCGAAAGCAGTTTTGAGCATCTTGAAGTACCGCCAAAAACTTTAGGTGTAAACATGCCTTCTGAAAAACTTTTAATCATTCAAGCAAATCACCGTTTAGTTTAAATAATTAAAAGTTTTCCATTAATTCTATGTATTGCTATTTTTTACTTGTGGCAAGTTGCCCCAATTTTATTCTGTGTATGCCTACTACCCACTGCATTTTTAGAATATTAAAAATAAATTGTAATCATTCCTGGGACATAATGTAGTAATACTTAGTTCTTTGCATTCAAATCAATTTGGCACCTTGCATTTATGAATTGTGTTTGAAGAAGTATTATCAAGTCCGGTCAAAAAATTCTAATCATTTTACACATTTCATAGATCTTCATCAGATCATCAGATGGCTTTTGGATAAATTTTAAGAATGCAAATTTCCAATTGTTTGCAGAGCACCCGTAGTTGATTCCATAATCGAGATAAACAAGCAAGTTTTCGTTTATTCTTCTCTTGTCTCTTGAACTTGTAAATATTTATATTTTAACTTAGGAAAGGTAAACTTAAAAACGTTATTATCTTAAAATTAAATGTAAATAATTAAACGGAAGAAAGCACCCGCTTTTTACATTTACAAATAAAATCAATCCTTGTTAGAAAAGTTTGCTTCTTTGAATAACCAAACGTTTAGTTTTTTGAACTCAATTTCGGGCTAATGTTGACAAAATAAAATTCAAATAAATAAAAATCAAAGCTTATGTTGGCAAATCAAGGGGAAAAACATCCTTAACCGGCAAATCTTTATTAGTAAAATGTCTCCAGTTCATTCCCTTTTAATATTTGTCCATGATTTGCTTATTGGACAAACTATACAAAATTAGAATGATTCATTTTTGCTAAAACAAAATAACTTTTTAAACGATCAGTTTGCTAGGATTGGTTCATTTGTAGAATGAACTAGAGAGAACAAAGTCGTCTTCAAGTACGTGAAACTGTCCAAAAGGACACTCCCGAGTACTACACTTAAACCAGTTTATCTTTGGAACATGAGTGACCCGGTGGCCCCTTCAGCAATACCTGTTGGTGTTGTAAAACCCGTTCTTGCTGCTTCCGGAGAGAAAATGGAGGGAGAAAGTACTGCTCCATCAACACCAGCGGCTTCCGAGCCACAAACATCGCAATCACGTAATTTTTATCAATTTACCCCGTAAAACAATCCACACAAGTTTTAAGATTAGTAATTTCATTTAACAGAACCAAGTGAAGCAAAAGAAACCCCTTCGTTGAATGAGACCATTATTGCAATTATAAACGAACAGGTTGCGGCCGCTTTACAAGAAACGATCTCAAACCTGCAGAAGCGTCAAGTTCCTTTGATAGTTCCTGAAGCTCCTAAGCCACCAGGTTGGCAAACTTTTGAATTTTATTTGTGATAATGGCTAATTAAATTATGATTATTTTAGAACCTGCAATATCACCTCCCCCACCTCCGCCGCCACCTGCTCCACCAATAACCCTTGAAACAAACATTGACTCTACCACTGATAAATCTGATGCAACAAAACCAAATGGAGAAACTCAACCTGAAAAGTCTCTTTTAATGGACCAGCTTAACAAAGCTCTTGTAAATCGACAGTTAAAAAAGGAATCTGCTCCTTCGGACTCTGCGACGGATCCAGCAACCACAGACGCTCCTGTTGAAGATGTTAAGAAAAATGTTCCGCAGCCGGTATTCTTACAAGAGTTAAAAGCAGGAAAGACATTGAAAAAGACTGAACCAAAGGTAATGGACTTAGACTTAGAAATTCAACCAGAAAAGTCTCTTTTAATGGACCAGCTTAACAAAGCTCTTGTAAATCGACAGTTAAAAAAGGAATCTGCTCCTTCGGACTCTGCAACGGATCCAGCAACGACAGACACTCCTGCTGAGAATCTTAAGAAAAATATTCCGCAGCCAGTGTTCTTACAAGAATTGAAGGAGGGGAAGACATTGCGAAAGACTGAACCAAAGGTAATTAAACTTAACTGGTGAAAGTAGTTACTGTCAGGATATACTGTGTTTTCATTCATTTTTAGAATGCAAAAGCAAGCAACACTGAAAATGAAAATCAACCGGTTTTGCACGAATGGCAAAAGGTTCAACTAAAGAAAAGGCGGACGGTTGAAGTAGAAAAAGGAAATGATCAAGAGAATTCCGATGAGCAGGGATTTAAAATAAGCATCGAAACGGAGAAAACGACAATTGAAGACAAAATTTTGAAATCAAAGGTAAAACCACTTTCACCTTGTGAAACAAATATTCCAAAAGAAACGGATAAGGCTACCGTTGTCTCTCCACCAAAGCTACGAGCCAAGCCTAAAACCATTCCAAAGAAGGATGACAACTGTGGAATGCAAAGTGATTTGAAGAAATGGCTGGAAAGGAGGCAAAGTAGAATTTGTGAGGTTCCTGATGAGTTAAAACCTGAAATTCAGATTCCTCCAAATAGTCCTCCGCCAAAAAAGGTCGTGGCAAATGATTCTCCTTCGCAAAGACCTATTATTTTACCAAAACCAGATGCAGATGGAGAGAAACTAAGCTTAAAAAGTGATATACAGGAGAAAGTTGTAAAACGTTCTCCAGCACCACCAATTCCCACTAAGCCAAAGAGAAAGCAAGCAATTAATGCAGAATGTTTGGAAGCACTTGAAACCCTTCCAGAGACAAACAGTATTCCCGCACCTCCTCCACCCCCACCAATACCCCCAACAGCTACTATGAAAGCGGAAGTTTCCACGGTTTACCAATCTTCTACAAGCGTTGAAAGTGACGGGGAAACCACTACGGTCAAGTCTGTTGTGGAAAGCAAGACTTCCACTTCAATTTCTACAGAAGGTGACCGAAGCGCCTTTTTGGCAGAAATTGCAAACTTTTCCTCATCCAACTTGTAGCATGCCCGCACCTCCTCCACCCCCTCCACTACCCCCAGCTACTATGAAAGCGGAAGTTTCAACGGTTTACCAATCTTCTACAAGCGTTGAAAGTGACGGGGAAACCACTACGGTCAAGTCAGTTGTGGAAAGCAAGACTTCCACTTCAATTTCTACAGAAGGTGACCGAAGCGCCTTTTTGGCAGAAATTGCAAACTTTTCCTCATCTAACTTGAAAAAAGCTTCTGAGGAAAATACTAAACGAAATGCGTTTTTGGAGGAAATTGAAAGCTTTTCTTTGCGTAGTTTAAAGAAAGTATTAAATCAAGAGGTACTATCACAGTTTATTAATAAAATTAATTCGCATTGTTCTGTACAGTTATTTTTGTTTTAAAAGGACCCAAGCCCTCCTCGTCCAACTTCTCAGCAAAATGATCAAGCCCGGTTACTAATGGAAGGTCTTGCGGCTGCATTAAAACAAAGGGAGAAAGCATTACATAGTGACGATGAAGATGACGAAAACGAAGATCATTACGTTTCTGCTGAAGACGATGAATGGGATGATTAATAATTGGTGAATTTTAAACTATTTTTGCTTATAATTGTTGATAATTATATATATTAAAAGTAGTTAAATGAAATCATGTAATGGGAGAATTCATGAGAGTTTTACATTATTAAAAGCCCCTATGCATACAAAGCTCATCCTTTGAATAACCTTTAACTCAATCCAATTCACACACAAGTTTTCATCTTTGTTGTTCCTAGTATAATAGCACTCTTAAAAGTAGGTATTATGCCACCAACTACTGATCTGTGATGCATATTACATTTTTGTATGCGACTAGATTGACTTTTGTTCACCTTGTCTTGCTGTGCGTGAGCTTGCAATCTCAAACTTGTCTTATCATATAGAACGACAACAATATTTGCAGACTTCATCCTTCTTTCCTTCCTTCCTACTTCATAAAAGAACTATTGGACGGCCATGATTGTTATTAAGAAGCCGACGCAGACATAACATATTGCACAAACAATCATAAAACCTTTTAATATTGCTCATAATCTGTTTCACTTTTACAATGTTGTAAGACCAGTTTGAGTTTTTACAAAAGCATTTACATGTTGGATGGTAAATAGGTTGCGAGGATTCTATCATTTCTAAAATCTAGTTTTACTGAAAATTTCGTTTATTTTAAGGCTTTTTCTGGATTAGCCTAAACCTGACCTTTTTTGCATGTCATTTCCATTCCCGTTAATGAACGCTTTCAGATACGCAGTTAGCTAAAATTCTCTTCCGTATTCTTTCCGCATCTGTTTACCTACTTTTGCAACGTTGTTAACAAGTGTTTAAGCAAAATCAGAGCAATGTAAAGGTCTCACACACAGTCCTACTTATATAATCATCAGTAAAACCCACACTTTGATAAAAAAAAACTCAAAGAAAAAGGAAAGGATACAGAGCGTGTAGCGATATACAAAATATAGTTCCTCTACTTTGTACTTCCTTTCCTCACCCCGACCATGAGACTTTTACAATAAATATTGGATTACTAAAACCCTCAACATCATCATACCAAATAACCTCAAAGTTTATAAGATTCAAACAAGGGATTTTTTGAAAACAAGCTTTTATAAAAGTAGGCTCCTCTTATTTTTATTTCCCCACTTCTTCTACGAACCTTCAAAGCCTTTTACAATCTTTGAAAAGAGTACAACTTTGTTCAAGATTTTATGCACTTGTTTCTTTTGTACCTTCTGAACCCTTTTATAACGCATTTGCTATACGTGATTCTACCATTTTTAGAGCAGCATCATAAGCATTGATGAATTGATCAAGAGACAATAAAGTGTGGATAAATTGTGTAAAGCAAATGAAAAAGTAATGTTAAAATCTATATGCCGACTCACTTGTTGTAAGTTTAATTATGAGGATGTATTATGACTTTGTGTTCATTCACCATTATCATCTTTCATCATTCTCTATGTTCTTTTTACTATCCTCAACATGGCTTTGGCTACGTCACTAGCTTTTTCCCCTCAAATCTCATTATCATCCATTGATATTGGCTTTTTTTGGTACACTACCTTTTTCTTGTATTCTGTACTATTTTATACATGGATTGCATACCTGTTCTGTTGTATATTCTGTAAAACTCTCTCTTATATATACGACTGTGTTCTACATTTTAAAAAACTTTCAATTAAGCATTGACTAAGGAGTTTAGTATACAGAAAGTACGTAAGTCTATGGCGTGGTAGAGGATAACAGAGAGGTAGACGTAAAAAGATATCCTCCAACATTCAATAGGAGGAGGGGGACAGACGGCGAGGAGATAAAAAGAACAAAAGCTTGAAAATAAATATTGCTCACACTAACTTTAATTTAAAAGGTATTCACCACACACAGCTTCTTTTGTATAAAAAACTAAAGGAGGACGAGTGTAGTTTTTATAGTAGTTTTGCAACAAAATCAAACCACAACAGTTAAAATTACGAGGAGTGTAATAAGGACATGATGATGAGGAATTAAACGGATGCATGTAAAGTTAGCTAATCATAGGGGAAAAGTGTAGACATATAGTAAGATCTACACAGGATTTGCAGCGCCTTATTATAACGCTCTTTAAATCATCATAAGTGGAACTTGCATGCTTATCTATTTGGGGGAAGGCTGTATGTGCAATGTAGGATAAGCTAAGGGATTCAAAAGGTAAGGAAGGATATGATTAAAATATGCACGATCATTATGAAAAAGTGTATATTTAGTTAAATATTTTTAAAAAATATACCTTTAATGTTATTTTTTTACCAGATTGGTGGTAATAATCGGTAAAGTTAACGTAAAGGGAATTAAATATATTAGGCAAGATGATGATGTAGGAATCATAAGAGGTTGAATAACAACTAAATGTAAACTTTACCACCATCTTTTTTGAAAATTTAATTAAAATATTGGATTTTATGGAGAAATTTGTTAAATTTTGGTAGAAAAATAAAGATTTAATGGAGAAATTTGTGTATTTTTAGTGGAAAGTAAAAAAGTAGTGATTTTAAGGAAGTGTTTTTTATTAAAAGTAAGTTTAAAAAATGTAGAGGGGTTTAGGAAGTGGCCGACCTCATTAAAACGTTTTAATTTGAAATTTAATCGAGTGGTTTAATTTTATTTTTCAGATAAATTTGTTGAAAATGGAATACTAGGGATATTTTCGTAGTGCAGTGAATCGTCTTAAAACTTTGTTCTGAACATTATATAAAAAGAAATTTAAAATTTACAATTTTTAAAAAACTCAGGTTTAATAAAAAAGCATCGGTGGAAAGGTTAATTAGGAAGTGTGGAAAATGGAGGGGAAAAGACCGCTATCAACATCAGCGGCTTCTGCAGCAACTGCAGGACCTTCCTCATCCACTGCGGAGCCAATATTGTTGGGAACGCATAATCAACAACAATCACCGCATAATAATGAAGGAGAAAATAGTGGAAGTAATAGCAGCACTGCTGCAAGTAGTCCTTCTCCAAATACGCCTGATACGCCACCACCTTCCCTACCTTCAACCCCGTCGGAGGAAATTGGCGTTGCTGCAATCACTAGCACTTCCACGGCTTCCCCGGAGGAAGGTGGGAGTATAGTGGATGATAATGCTATAGGTACTCCAATGGAAGTTGGAGGCGGAGGGGCAGTCAGGTCTCCAGTTATTATGTCTACTTCAGCAGCTGCCCCAACAATGGGAGCGGTTAGGGCATCTTCTACCCTTCGGTAATTTCTCAAGAGGGGGTGCTGGGGCTGGGATAGGGATGTCTAGCGGACTTTTAGGAACAGCAACAAATTTATTGGGTGGTTCGCAAACTAGGTTAATAACTGCTCCTCAAGTGCCCGGCGTGTCTTCGTCTTCAACTTCATCGACAGCTTCGTCCCTTTCCGCTGCTGCTGGACTACTTCAACAACAGCAAAAGCAACAGACCAAGAAGGTAGAATTAGAAATTGCTCCGACGACTGGAGGAAGCTTCACTTTTGTTATAGATCCTAACGAGTCTATTGAAGGGTTTAAAAAAGCTATTGGAAAGAAGTTGAAAGTTGGCAAGGAGCATATATGCCTTTTGCATAGGGATAGGTAAGGAAGTTTTTTAAGTTTGGCAGTATACCTTTATTGATTTTATTTACCGTAACCGTTTGTATCCCTTAATTGTAGGTTATTAGAAAGTAGCAAAAGAATTCGAGACTATGGTTTGGCCGATGGCTCACGTGTTTCCCTTGTTCCATCCGTAGAAACTGGCCTTCTTGTAAGTACCGTATTTTTTGCTTTAAGTGTTAGCCTTTTATTGTATCAATGAAATGTATCGGCTTTAGTTTTATTACGATTCCATAACCACCATTTCTCTATTCCAGACACAACGACCTGAACAATCCGTGCTAGAAGCACTGGAAGGACTGAATGAATCCCAGGTGGGAGACTTTCTAAGTGGGAAATCCCCCCTTAACTTGACAATGAGACTGGGCGACCACGTAATGCTAATTCAACTTCAATTGTCTAAAGGAAATAAATCCTCGTCTTCATCTCACCACCATCACCATCACGCCTCCAGCAGTAGTGCCTCCAGCGGGACAATAAATACCGCCGCTACTGCCACAACAGGATCTTCATCAAGCTCAGGTTCTTTGTCTTCGTCAAGTGCTGCGGTGTCTTCAACCTCGTCCTCCAGCCACACCCATCATCACTCTCGGCACTCTCATTCTCATCATCACCATCATTCACCCCAACAGTCTGCGACTTCCACAACACAACAACAATCTACTGCAAAAGCCGAGTCTAGCAGAAGTAGTCAAAAAGTATCTTCATCTTCCACAACCACCACGACTTCTTCCACAACAGCCACGCCTTCCACTTCCAGTTACGAACACGATAGATTGAATACACTTGCGGAAGCCTCGCGCAACCTTTCGAATACACTTAAGAAGCTCTCCAGTCACGTAATCAAGGAGGATGATGATTCTATTACTAATCATATGCAGCATCATGGAAAAGGCGTTTACTCCGGGACGTTTTCCGGAACTCTCAATCCTGCCCTTCAAGACGGCCTTGGAAAACCTAAAAAGCACGTGTCAACCATAATTCACATTTTGAATGATTTACTTGGGGGAATGGATCCTGGGAAATGTGCACACATGTCAGCAACAACTTCATCTGCGACTGCTGGTGGGAGTGGTAGCAGTAGTAGCAGTGGTGGAACCACCACTACAACTGCAACCTCCCCTGTATCACCAGGCTCATCTCTCTCAACTGATTTACATAATAAGCGCAGACAACTTCGTCGTCGTCAACCGGAACACCACCATCGAAAATCAGATTGCTCATCTGGGAACGGAGGAAGTTCCTCGTCTTGTCCGTCCAATTCTGGGGATAGTGATACTTCCATGAAGAAATCCAGACTTGCACCAGCCTCCCCTTCTTCTCCAACAGATCACCATTATTCTTATTCAGCAAATACTTGCTGTGAAGACTTGGAGAGTGATTCATCACTATCATCGTTGTCAGCACCGTGGGAGCTCCTCCAGTGTTTCTTCTCCGTCATCTACTGTGTCTTCCTCATCTGACACTTTTGTTGTTTCAAGGGAACGTGAAAATGAACAGCTAAGGTTAAAAATGGAGCGTTTAAAGGAGAGTCTTCGTCTTCGTAAAGAGAAAATGCTGATGAGGAGCAGTAGGGCTGCTGCCGCTGCTGGTGGACCCGGTGGTTCTTCAAACCAACCAGGAAATAACGGTGGGGCCGCTGCTCCTACACCAGCCAGTTGATTTTACTTTATCGTTTTCTCCAATAACAAAAATCTATATTCACCTCCCGTTTCTGTTTGAAGACTCGTTTTTGAATGCAACGATACATCGATGCGATTTGGCACTTCCCCTAATTGAAAAAATGACAGTTTGTTGTATGANTATGATACACGTAATTTTAATATTAACCCGATTTTAATTAGTAGAGCCACTTTCATAGGCAAGTACGAAGATTTGTTTAAAAAGCAATGAAGATTTTGAGGTTTTATAAACGACTGATTTTTTGAAACGATATGATGCTGGGATTTTCAGTGTTTTTCGTGCTGTGCAGTTTTTAGTGCTTGGTTAATTTTACATCTCAAAATTGTTGTATGTGCAAGCAACGCTAAGAAACGTGAAACGACTGTACTGGAAATGTGAAAGTTTTACAAGAGAAAGCATTTGTACCTATCTTATGTTATAATATGCTAGTACACAATTTATAAGTACAGAACATAATTACGTAATACCTTGTTATATACCCGATCGTTATATAATCGTTCACAATTATTTTATTTAATTGTATATCTGAGTCTGTCTACCAACCAACTTTTGTCAATGTTTATAAGTTAGATCTATATTAATTCACACAATCACACACAGCTTAAATAGTTTTAAACCTATAAAGAAAAGAGTGTTTGAATGTAAACGTGCATGAACCTGTAGACAATTTTCTCTTTTTAAAGACAATTTCTCACTGGACATTTGTAGGATTATTATTGTTACCGTCATGTAAAGAAATAGTGTCTTCATACATACATACTACCCTTAAATTTATTTTTTATTTTCAATTATTTTTAACTTGAGTTGTATAAAGTACAAGCAAATTATTTTATCCTCTAATTGAAAACCTTTTACTTTTCTTAATCTGTTTAAAACCACTTTTCAAAATTTTACACTGACATTGCCTACTTAATTATTATTAGGCCTTTCCTTAAAACTGGTTTGTATTGCAAAATTAATTATCATCGCTGTATGTTAGTCACACAGACATTTTTCTGAATATCTACATGATACACAACTACAAAAGCAACAATGACACTCTGGACTGCAATAATATTTTTTGTAATATGTCGTCAATTAGTTTATTAATTACAACTAATTTAAAGCAAGAAAAAAGGACTTTTACAATTTATTGCTACTTATGTTCCTGTGAAAGGAGGAAATGTAAGGAATTTT
>JAANSO010001300.1:0-17973 GCA_036507315.1 Lepidocyrtus fimetarius | reverse complement strand
ACGCTGTAGTTTGTCATTTGTATTACGACATCCAATGTTTTGGAGCTCTGATAAAATTCTAAAGTTTTTCTGTGAGGTTCGATGCATTTTAAACAGAGCCGTTGCCAGTTTGGAAGCAAGAGCTACTTTAAAATTGCTTGAAAGTTCTTCAGAGTTGTTTTTTCGAACTTATGGAATACAAAATTGGACTGAAAAAATAAGTAGAAAGTTTAAAGAACAGTTGCGATGCGATATAAGGAACGATGGAAAGAGTATTGCGCAATTGATTAGAACTTTGAGGAATAAACATGCACATTATGATGAGTTGAGTACTGAAGCAAAGGAAGAAATCGGTGGAAAGCCTAATTACATAAGCTACTGGCTCCAGAGATTTCCAAATTTATTGCCACACACTTACAGAGTTTTCCGAAAGTTGAGACATGCGGATGGACTTCGAGAGGAAGGGTTTTACCCCACGGCGGTGGATTTTAATAACCTTGCGGAAGAGAGTTCATGGGATAGTAAAGAGTTGGAATTGGTTCAAAAGTATCTTCCACGACCACAAATACTGCCACGGCCACAACCATTGCCACGGCGTGATTATACTATTTCGGCAGATCAAATTGTACGTACAGGTGTAACCTTTAACATTCGGAGGCAGGTTCCACAACCACAGCCGGTGCAGCATGATCCTACTTTTTTGTTAGATCAAGTTTTACTTGCAAATTTACCCTTTGACATTCAGAGGGATATTCCACCACCACCGCGGGAAGGTTCTACTCTTCCGGTGGATCTGATGGATTTTGAATAACTTTAAAATCATGCTCAGTTGTGTAATAATCCGTTAATCTAGGCTTCTGTGCAATTTAAATATTATTTATTTAGAATAAAAGGAAACCACAAATAATTTTAGCCTTTTATTTAATTACGCAAATTGTAAATAACATTTTTGTATAAGATAATTAAACCAGTGGTAATTTAGTAAAGAAACTAGCTATCCAATCAATTTTAAGTTGAGCTTATCAAATTAAACTATTTTCGTTGCTTTTACACTATCTTAGAATAAATATATTGGTTTTTATTTAAAATATAAACCGTAAACTTTAACTAACGATAAGTCTTAAGATGTTTGCCTACATGTATGTTAAAAAGATAAAAAGCTATGAATACTGTGAAGTGGATGCTGAAGATAAACCACCCCTATTATTTAGTAAATCCTGTCTTTATAAATTTGCTAATGTAGTAATAATAATGTAAATGCAACAAAAGAAATTTATATTAACTACCATTGGATTTCACTTTAACTAAATTCATTCTTTATATATACATCAAAAATTAATTTTAAGAAGAAAACAATAAAAAATAATGATTTAATATTCATCAACATTATATACCATGGCGTTTGATTTCATTTTCACTGCATTGGTCTTATAAATCTTGTAATAAATTATTTTTTATTATACCCAACACCGTTAGATGCAAAACTCCGTTACTGAAACTAGCATGACTAGTGCCAACATACAAAAAAATAAATTTTGGTGTTCGTGGTTAGATTTTAAATCGATATTTTAGCTTAGAAGTAAAAATTTAAGTTCTAAATAGCTATTTTGTCAATTTAGCTTTTTAGTTTAAATTTTGAATCATTTATGCGAAAAGCCTATGACACTTGTTTTGGCTTATGTGTCAATCTTCTTTTTTACAAATCTAAAAACCCTTTCATTGTTAAGGTTAGTCCATGAAAGCTCCGTCACTTTTAAATTGTAGCGACGGATACTCTCGAGTGCAATATCTACTGACCAGTAAATTTCTGGTAATGCATATAAAACAAGTCCAAGATCCAAATAGTCTGCATGCGGACCAATCACTTCTTTAAAAATTAAATCCGTTTCAACATCAATTATCATGGAAACCCTGTTTGGAAACCGGTAGTTTTTAAATGGAAATTCTCGAAGGAGAAAAGGATCGTTTTTAGCTTGCAGTTCCTCTTTCCGTGACTTTGGTCCGGGTGGCAAGGCTCTCCAATCAAATGCCTGGAGTGACAATAAAAAGTAATTTTGATTATCATATTGTATATTATTTTTAATTAATTTTAAATTACCTTGACCAGCACTTCCCTGGTTTCATTGTTTATTATGAAAACAGCAGAATTTCTCCATTTTTTGAATGTTGCATCGCTCCATTTTTTACTTACTGCTCTTACGTTTTTTAAATCCTGTATTTTACTAATGTAACCAAGTACGATGCACAAGATNCTCTCCATTTTTTACTTACTGCTCTTACGTTTTTTAAATCCTGTATTTTACTAATGTAACCAAGTACGATGCACAAGATCTGAAAGATTTTTTTTATAAAATTCATTGACTAAAAATGAACTCAAATTAAAAACATAATAAAAAATAAAAACAATACCTCTGGGATATCCAAAGGGTTCTTCCCCTTGCTTTCATAACGCGTGCGAGTTGAAATTTGCAAGTGTTTACGTTTTCGTCTCATGTTCGTTTTGTAGTTTTGCTTTTCTATTTTTTAATTATCTATTTTAATTAATAAATTATTCAAAAAACTTTTTGATATTGTGCTACAATGTAGTATTATTTAATCGTCGTTGAATAAGTTGTAATATGATGCGTGAGAACATATTAATTGTTGCTAATTTTAACAACTAATTAGCTAATTAATTAACTTGTTGTTATTTCACTGGCATTGAAAATATTGTTTTTTCAATGCAGATTTAAGTGTCTCCTTTCTTTATATTCGATATTCCTTCAATGATGAATGTAATATTTTTTCAGTGTCCCGTTCCACATAAAACTTTATTTAATAAGATACAATGCGTGAAAACAGCCAACCTGCACATTGTTGCTTCAAAAAATTGAGATAGAAAGGAAGCAACAAGTGATGTACTTATTTCAATGCACCCTTTTCCTTCTCCTTTCTTTGTGTAGAAATTGTTTTTGTAATGCATGAACAGTCAGTCCTAGGTTTGAGCAAATGAACAAATCATTTCATCAAGTTGATACATTTGCAATTGACTGAACAGTACATGAAAGAATAATGAAACCTACAAGCATCATGATCAACCCTTTTTTCCAAGTCTCTTCTCCGTATAGTCCCTTTGCTTAAAGTCTTATCCTTGAGAAGTAGCTGCACTCTGTCCCATGTGTTTTCCGTATTTAAACGTAAAATCTGCTAAGAATGCGTTCTAGCCATGCAATGTTTTTAAACCAGGCAAGGCAGATGAACAAAGAGCTTGAAAGTTTAAGCAATATTTGTATTCAACTCACAGCAACTTACTCTAACTAAAGTAAGTAAGCATTGGTTGAAAACATATGAGTGAAAACAGAATAACAAGAACGGGGTGAGAAAAAGGAAAAAACGAAAGCATGTCCTTATTTTTGCAAGACCAGTCACCTGTTTATTTCTAACACAGAAATTAACCAAAATCGACAAACAAAATTTTTTATTGCTTTTAGCAGCACTCGTAAGTATTTTTTGTTTTTAAAATGGGAAATGCTATTTGTTTGCTTAAAGCCAGTAGAAACGGAAAAGTAATTAAATTAAAAACTAATTTTGATTTTGCAGGACAACAAGATAAAAGCCAAAATGCCGTTGAGTAAAGAAAAAAGTAGAGAATTGGTTCACTGTAAAACGTGCAACGTTACTGTGACGCGGGGATGGTGGAGTAAGCATTTAAAAACTCATCAACCAGGTCAATTTCCTTGCGACATTTGTGAATACAAAGCCAGATCTATCTATCACCTCCGCGTCCACCAACTCAGTCATAACATTGGACCGGAAACAGCTCGGGATTGTTTATTTTGCAAAAAGAAGTTTGACAGTTTTAAAAAACTAGGAAGGCACATGACAACTCACACCGGGGAACGCCCTTATTTTTGCAAGCAGTGTCAAAAAGAATTGTGTTCGGCTGCAGGACTGAAGTCTCATCTGAAAACGCATAATTCAAAAAGTAAAGAAGATTTTCAATGTCCAGTTTGTTCCAAAGGATTTTATTGCAGAAATGATTTTAAAAAGCACATTGCGCGAATGCATTTAGGAGATGAGGTGGAAAAGCGCAAAAAATGTAATCTCTGTTCTAAAACGTTCATTACAAGCCAAGAGCTTCGCTCCCATATGAGAGCACACACTCAGGAAAAGCCTGTAGGTTGTGACATTTGCAATAAACGATTTGCACAAAAATCTCACCTCACCAAACATCTTTTGACTCACTCAAGTGACGAACCTTTTCCTTGCAAACAGTGTTCAAAAAGATTTAAAAACAAAATCCGTTTGGTTCATCACATGAAAAGAGTGCATAACAAACAAGAACTCCCTTTTAAATGTTCAACTTGTGGAAAAACATTTTTAAAGAACGGCAATTTAAAACAACATCAAAAACGCCACGAGGAAGATAGACCCTTTCCCTGTAAAATATGCGGAAAGGCTTTTAAAACAAATCAGGAGAAACGACAGCATTTGCGAAGGCATGCAGGCGACAGTTATAAAAAGTTTGAGTGTAAAATTTGCAAAAAGAAGTTTCCATTCAAATCTAATTTAGAACGCCACGTGAATGGAATCCACAACAGTGCTAAAAAGTTTTCTTGTAAAATTTGTTTACGTACTTTTCTCACTGAGGAATACATAAAAGTTCATGTAAAAAAGGTTCATCCTGTAAAGAAAACTGAATTACCCTAAATTGCAGATATTTATGTGAATGCTTTCGATTGATAAATGAAATAAAGAAATAATTGTTCATGTAAATAAAAGCCTAACGATAATTTATAATTTATACATATGCATTGCTTCAAGATATTGTTGAATTGGTATTTCCATCCTTGTCTTTTATTTCGCAATTCGGTTTGTTATTTAAAGGAAGTTAATCAATTTTCAAAGCATTTTTTTGTTTTCATTTTGCATTGCTAAATAAAGCGGTCTATTTCCGTTGTGGTCCACTCCATTCACGCAAAAATAATTTTTTGTTTTGCTTGAGTACTTCATTCCATTTAGCCGCAGCATGTGGAAAGCTGACGTTGTTATATATGATTTTCTCCTAATTCCAATAACTCTATTATAAAATTTCTTCCACTACTAGAAGAGCTTTCTGTATTCTTCATTTTGCATATTTTGAAGTGATGAAATTTATTTTCAAGTACATTACCGTCATAGGATTAATTTTTTTTGTAAAATAAATTATTAGCGTTAAATTTTAGTTTGCGAAATGCTTGATTATGAAGTTAAAAATTTAGCTGCAAATAAACGGCTAGATTGACGAGAGGGGAGAAAAAAAACAAAACATTGAAGGGGCACTTTCATATGGTTGACGAAGAAAAATGCATTTAAGTATTTTTTGTGTCCCTGCTTAACTTACATAGCGAAAAGTACCGGAAAATAAAATCAGATTACAGACAGACTCTCGTAAAGGTCAAGTTGACTGAAGAGATTTTCTTGCATGTTCCTGCTTGCTCATGCTTTCTTTCATACATTTGGACAAAATCCTGTGCTTTACGAAAATACAGAAAGGAAGTTTAGAAGGAGAATGGTTAAAGCAATTCTAAGACTGAGGTATATATTAAAAGAATAGGAACCCAAAGAGCAAAAGAAATTGAAAAAAGGGTTGGGATGAGGATATTTGCCGGTTTCAGTGCAAGAAGGTGATCACCTTCTTGCACAGTCTAGTCAACTACAAAAGAATTTTTATTACTTTATTGCTCAAGTGACAAACTTTTTTCGATATTAATAACTGTAAAAATGATTTTCCTTCGTTTGCTTAAGCTCTGTGAACGCCGAACTACAAAAGGTATTTCTGAAGGAAACGAAAAGGGAAAAAAGGACCCTTGAAATGAATACGGTAAACAACTTGTTGCTCCCTTTCAATTATTTTCACTCCATTTTCAGAAGTATTACCGTGCAAGTGGCTGTTCTTACGCATCACATCACAACTTATTCAACGGCGATTAAATACTACTGCATTGCAGCAAAATAGCAAAAAGTAAATTGATTAACTTAATAATTAAAATAGGCAATTAAAAAATAGAAAAGCAAAACTAAAGAAAAGAAACATGAGACGAAAACCGAAACACTTACGAATTTCAACTCGTAAGCGTTATGAAAGCAAAGGGAAGAACCCTTTGGATATCCCAGAGGTATTGTTTTTATCTTTTATATTAATATATGTTTTGATTTTGAATTCATTTTTAGTCAATAAATTTCATAAACATCTTTCAGATCATGTGCATCGTGCTAAGCTACATTAGCAGAATACAGGATTTAAAAAACGTAAGAGCTGTAAGTAAAAAATGGAAAGATGAAACGTTCAAAAGATGGAGAAACTCTGCTGTTTTCTTGATAAACAACGAAACAAAGGCTGTACTTGCCAAGGTAAATGATGATCATTATTTTAATTAATTAATATTAATTTTTAGTATTGTAATTGCTCTTATTCTCTCCAGGCATTTGATAAAGCTTTGCCAGCAGGACCAAAGTCACGAAAGGAAAAACTGCAAGCTAAAAACGATCCCTTTCTCCTGCGAGATATTCCCGTTTAAAAACTACCGGTTCGGAGTCTGGCCAGCAGGGATGAATGACCCTGAAATGATTTTAATCTTAAGGGAGGTCATCGCTTTACACTCCGACTATTTGGACCTTGGACTCTTTACTTTTTCAGAATTTTACTGGGGGCACAATGCTGACGAACTGGGAAGTATCTTTGTCTACAACTTGAACGTTAAAGAACTAGCTTGGACGCCTTTAAAAAGGAAGCACAGTCAGTTTAGTTGGAGTTTTTTTCGCAATTATTTTGAATCCTGTGAGAAAGCGTTAAATCTTCGTCAACTAACTCTATCAGAACCAAGTGAAGAACATAAGGAATATATCCAAAGCTGGGAGCCTCTCTTCAAACCTAATGATTTTAACGATATTAGAAAACATTCAGATGTGGAATATGTACATTGGTTTTTAAACAGAATGCCCAATCTTAAAGTAAGTAAAAATTAATTATAATTTAAATTTTAAACGATAGTTAATATTTTAAATTTTTTTAAAGGCATTGCACGAATTAAAAGGAAGTCAAGCAGGGATTATTTTATTTGCAATGGCAAAGGCAGCTAAAAACGGACAAATCTGTATTCAACTTGAGGACATCAGTGTCTTTGAAACGGACAATGCAACGTTGTTGGGTAAATCATTAGCCGAGTATTTAAGTGCTGTTCGGGCGCCTCTGCAGATTTTAAAAGTGCCTATTTATTGGACATATTGCACAAGCGAATCGTTTTTCGATCTAACTTTGCAAGTTGTTCAGGATACCCTTAAAACTCTGGAGTTGCAAGTTGACTGTGAATATTTATTGTCACATGATTTAATCACGTTAGTTCCGGAAGTTGAATTCCACCTAAATGGATATCACTTTTTAAACCTGACATGTTTCAAGGTTTTACTGGACTACCCAAATGAAACTATCGGGAGGTCACTCTACTTCGATTTGAATCATCTAAGAAAAATGCCAAAGCTCAGGGAATTCTTTTTTGGGTTTAATAACCCCGGAATTTTACATGATTGGGCTACAAACAAAAAATAGATATTTTATCTGATCCACAAGGCCTTAAATTTGGACCGATTCTTGAGGATGAAGGATTGATTCATTTAAAGTTCTTCCATTTTCATAGAAACTTGACAATCTCGGCGTTAAGGTTGCTAAGCAAGTGGATGAAGAACTTAACGATTTTGGAGACGGTTTTTGACGAGGAAAATTTCTCCGCTGTTCGGGAATACTGGCCAAGACTCAGAAGTTTAAAGTTACTTCAGGGGAGTAGCGTCCCACAAGAAAAATTTAATTTTAATTCTTCAATTGATATTCTTGATGAGTCTGACGAGTTTTATGTTTGCTAGTTTTGTTGTCGCTGTATCGCCACTTTTACAATGTTGTACTAATGCAATCGTTACAAAGCGTTTATAAATATCAATTTTTTACTTTATATTCATTACTTTCTTAAAATTTAGTTTTCAACGGTTGTTATATAAGTTTTGATTGATGTACTTGAAAATAATTTTATAACAAAGATGTACAAGGATTCACTAAAAGGTGGTTAATATTAAGCATCTGCTTCAAAGTACTCGTATCTCTTTGGTTTTTACAATACCTGTATCTTAACATATTAGCTTAAAAAGGTTACAATGATTCCTTTCAATGAAAAACAATTTTTCTTAGATATTTTAAAAAGTAATAAAATATTTTATTATACAGAAATTCTGATTAACAAGTTATTATACAAGTAAACATGTTTTTAATAAAACTCAGAAACCTTCAGTTCGATATTATTCACGTGAACAGTATACTCCCGCTGCCGTATATCTGGAATATACCTCTGAACCAATTCCAACTCTTTTCTAGCCCACGAAATCTCTTCCCCAGGATCATTAAAATCCCCTCCCGTGGGGTAAAACCCATCCTCCCGAACCCCATCCACATGTCTCAGGCGACTGAAAACTCGGTACGTGTGTGGCAATAAATTTGGAAATCTTTGAAGCCAGTAGCTTATATAATTGGATTTCCCACCGATTTCGTCCTTTGCTTCAGTACTTAGCTCGTCAAAATGAACATATTTATTCCTCAGAGCTCTAATCAACTGGGCAATACTCTTTCCATCGTAAAATTCCTTTTCTCCACTGGAAATAAAATACAACTGCTCTCTAAACTTTTCACTTATATTTTCAGTCCAGTTTTGTATTCCATAAGTAGCAAAAAACAACTCTGAAGAACTTTCAAGCAATTTCAAAGTAGCTGTAGCTTCAGAATTGGAAGTGCTTTTGTTTAAAAAGCATCGAACTTCAAAGAAAAACTTTAGGATTTTATCGGAGCTCCAAAACATTGGATGTCGTAATACAAATGACAAAGTGCAGCGTTCTTTAGGATTGTCCGGTGTCATGTAATTGAATACGAGATCGCGAATTCCGACAAAATCGTTAGGGAAAGATGACCCAAAGTAACTCGCGTGGGAGAGCAAGGCAGAACCCACAAAGCGTTCATTTACTGGATGAGTTCCAGTCAAAACATAGTAAATTACATTTCCAAAGGACCAAACATCTACTTTGGAACTCTAGAAAGGTAAATAATAAAAATGATTTTTACAAGTACAGTCAAAATATACTTTGCGTAAAATATTTGTAGCCAAGTAAGAAGTTTAAGAATTACCAATCTTTGTTTGCTATCCATGTAAGTAACTTCCGGCGCACGCCAACCGTCCGTTCCAGTGGCGTTCCCTGAATTTGTGTAGTCATCTTTCCCTTCCGGTAGCCTTTTCCCCAAGCCAAAGTCAGATATTTTCACGATAACTTCTTTCCCCTCCTTTTTCAACAAAATATTTGAAGGTTTTACGTCCCTATGCACAATATTGTTTTTATGTAGAAAGTTCAATCCTTCAGCACACTGCCGAAGTATCTCAATCCGGTCTACCTTTCCAAATTTAAAAGTTTTCTCGTGATTTTGAACAAAATCTGCTAAAGTTGCGTCGCAAAGTTCTAAAATAATGTAGCGGAATTCGTCTTTCACTTCACTGTAAAAATACCGAATTATATTCGGATGGCGGTCAGCTCCTGCTGCACAAAGGATGTCGGTTTCACTTTCAAAATATGCAATTTCGTCAATATCCAACCGCTTAACTGCCACTTTTCTTTTCCCTTCGAAGACTCCTTCACAAACTCTGGAATTTCTTCCTTTTCCGAGAACTTTCAGTGGAAAGTAGCCTATTTTTAATCCAACTTTCTTTTCTTGTTCGCTAGTTTTACTTTTTTGCTCCATTTTGACAATTTCATTTCGAAAAATGCATCTGTTTCAATTTAAATTCATTTTATAACCATCCTGATTCTTTTTTAAAAACATCTGTTGCTTCAATCCTTGCAATGTTGCTTTTGCATTGATTCATTTTCTTGCGTTTTAAACATTGCTATATGCATTCCTCCCATAGTAATGCTGCGCGGTATGATGTTAAAGCCGCTTTAATAAAGCGCTTAGAAAAAACTCGCTGTATATTAAGAACTGAAATCATTTACGTTTCAATCAACTTCAGAGAGATCAAACACAGTACAACCCTTTCTTTTCTTAACAAGGCTGAGCATGTTTTTGCCTGGATTCCAAGGTTCTTTGTTTTGATCTAGAAAATGAACTGAAAGGAATGGATGGATGGTGAAATGTTAAAATTTAAGAAACAAGAGTTCCAAGTTATTTGATAGTTTTATGCAATGAATGTTAAAAACTTTAACGCATTAAAGAGCTTTATCCTCTTGCAAAAATTTATTTATTTTTACTGAACATTTCTGCTGCTTAAAGAGATTCAGTTTTATTTACAAGGTCATCTATTTTCTTTAACATTATCACGGTTAACAATAGTCCATAGACAAATTTTTATCACTAACTTTGAATCCTTTCACGTGTCGTTCCAAATTAAGTAGAAACTTTTCTTTTTAAATTTTTGTAGTTTTATAACTGTTTAGAGAATGAGTTTCAAACGCCATATAAAATAAAACTGTTAAAAATCCAAGTTTGCAAATTTTACAAGTAACGTTCTATCTTCTCTGTGTTCCAAAAGCTGCGTGATTAACTCGCCGTTGCTCACAAGAATGCTTTTCCACAGGTTAAACATTTAAAATTCCTTTGTTGTGCGTTCTATTCAAGTGATCAGTCAAACGTATTTGGGTTTTGAAACGTTTTTTACACTTTTGGCAAGGAAATTGCGTTTCATTTGAATGAGTTAAAAGGTGCCTGTTAAGATGATATTTGCGTATAAAACGTTTATTGCAAATTGGACAAATTTCTTGTTTTTCCTGCGTGTGTGACGTCATATGGAAGCCCAGGCTTTCCTTGGTAAAAAAGGCTTCAGAGCATTCGGTGCATTTATGCGTTTTCTCCCCCAAGTGCACTCTGGCTATGTGCTTTTTAAAAGGATCCCTTTCGTAAAATCTTCTGGAGCAAACTGGGCATTGAAAATCTTGCTGTCTCTTCGGATCATGCGTTTTCAGATGATCCCTCAAATGTGAAGCTAAACCAAACTCTTTTGGACACTGCTTGCAAAAATGAGGGCGCTCCCTAGTGTGGGTCACCATGTGCCTTTCAAGTTTTTCAAAACTTTCGAGCTTCTTTTTACAAAATAAACAATCCCGTATGGTTTCCGGTCCGATGTTGTGATTGAGTTTGTGAGCATAAAGCTGACTTTTTGTGTTGGCTTTGTACACTCCACAAATGTCACAGGGAAATTGACCTGGCTGGTGAGTTAGCAAATGTTTCTTCCAATGTCCCCGGGTCACGCTAACGTTGCACGTGTTGCAGTGAACCAATTCGGTTCTTTTTAATTCATTCATCGGCATTTTTCACCTTTTGAATAATTCTGTGGAATTAAAAAAACATTTTGTTAATAAAACCTTTATTTATTAGCAAATAGTTTTAAATAAATTATAAACTTCAACTGAAAAAAGAAAGATATTAAGTAAAAGTAATCAAATTTACTTGCAAGGACAGGAAAAGGCAATATTTGATATTTATTTCTTTTATCTGAAACCTTGAATAAACAGGTATTTGACCATTTTTCTTTTTCACTTTGTTTTTGTTGAATATCTTTATCATCTTCACTGTCACTGATGCAGCAGCAGCTCAACTGGGTATGTTTTATATAAGGAAAAGAACTATATAACAAGACTTACTCATAATATTGTTCACATGATTGTGTATAAAATTCAAGTTTTGTTCTGCCGTGCTTTCTCTTTCCTCATAACTTTCCACTGAAATGTACAACTTTAATAGCGTACGTACGTGCAAGACTGGGATGTCATACAAATACAAAAATGATACAGGGCAGGGGTGAGCATTTTAAACCACATGGAAATGTACAGACAAAAAGTTTAAGCTGACACTCACCTGTTTCTCCAATCCCTTTTATGCTTTGTTATTCAAGAAATATTTTTGTAAGGTTCAATTAATAAAACATTGCAAATCCATAAAAGCGAAACTAAAAGATAAACACTGATTTGCAAACTTTAAACTCCCTTTTATGCTTTGTTATTCAAGAAATATTTTTGTAAGGTTCAATTAATAAAACATTGCAAATCCATAAAAGCGAAACTAAAAGATAAACACTGCAAACTTTAAGCGTGAAAAAGTTCATTTTGCATTGATTCGAAAATGGTTAACTTTTATCACAATTTTGTGATCACGTTCATTTAGAAAAAGCTCAGTTTGATTATGTTTACTTTTGGAAGGAGACTAAATTGATTGCTGGTGTTACGCCATGGCGCCAATTGGCAAATATTTAAAAAGGAAAAATTGTGGAGCCCAAACGAGAATAACAAAGTTGGATGAGTAAAACTTGTGTTTAACATTGATGTACGTTTCTTTGTAGGAAAGTTTCACAACTTAATCTTCAATGACGAAACCATCATTAAAGCACGTAGCAAGAATGTTAGACACAATGCAAATACAATCAAAACTAGCAAGTTTTTAAAGTAAAAAATAATTCAAAACTAGTAATGACACCCATCGCAATTACCATGGAGCTCCAAGAGCACCAAGTTGTAGAGCTTGAAGATAAAGCAGAGGAACAAGTCGATTTAAACAGTGACACTGTGAATGAAGGAACTCCAACTGAATTCCCTTCCATGGCAAGGTTACGGGAGGTCGGAACTATAATCTTCATGATAATAATGGGTACATTCAATCTCGGAGCTGTCTTTTGCATTCTCTTTTTTTCCTACATAACGGAAAACATCAACTACTACTTCATCATTGCTCTCCTTCTTTCCATACCAATTGTTGTCATTGTGACTGGTTTCCTTCTCCCAAAGTAAGCCGCCTTTGAATAAAATATACTCAATAAAATAATCTTTCATTTTACTTCTAAAACAATAATTTTTTTAGGTACGTGAAAGCTCTTATTGCCGGAATTCAAAGCCGTAGAGCATTTTTCGAAAATGATGCGGAAAGTGCCAAGGAATGGCGTACAAAAATGATACAAATTTACAATAGTTCTGCCCGCCTTCGCCGTTTTGTTCTTTTTATCTGGTGGTTATTAGCGATTTATGTTTGGGGAATAGTTATTCATTTGGTAACTGGACGTCATTACTAGAATACTAGCCCTAGCTTGGTCACAAGTTGGTTACAACGGACTAAAAAGAAAAGATGAAACTTCCTCGTAATGAATCCGTCGTCTTTAAAGTCATTTTTGCAGTTGGCTTCTTTCCTGTGTACAATTTGTAAGTTTTATCTGCTACTAATTAGTAATTAAATTATTCATTGATTTCTTATTTTTTAATTCCAGCGGCAAGGATTTACACACTGGCAGCTTTCACCTCAACCCATTCCGTTCTTATCGTAAGTCCTGTCTTATATTTTCAATACAGGATTTAAATTGCTCAAACAAATTATTTTTTTATTTCGTAGGTTCCGTTCAGTTTTCTTCACTGGTTTATCATGGCGTGTTGGTCCTTTATCGAGAATAGACGGGGTTATCACTGCTGTTGTAAACGCCGCAGCTTTAAAGAAACCCTTTGGTTTTAGTCACAAAATGGATAAATATTTTTACCCTTTTTGATATTAAAAAAGAGCCAAAGTTCAAATGGGGAAAGATTTATCCCACTACTCCGGTACTATTATGGATTCGAGGAGAGGAAGCAGTTTACACACAAGTGGTTTCAGTTTTTGGGGCTATCTTCTCCTGAATGTATTTTAAATGCTTTCAATTAAAAAAGGGACGCCAAGTTGAAAATAATTTATCAAGGGAAGAATCCAGCACTGAAAGTATAATCTCCAAGTCCAAATAGTTTATTAAAAGTTTAGTAAAATAATTTAGCAGTAATGACTTTGCTATATTTAATTAATGAAAAAAATGTAAAATTACAAAATATTATACAATTTATGCATTTGAAACTTAATTACGTTTTATGGTGGGAACTATATTGCTGATAAAATTTTTGACATGACATTTTTGTGAAATAGGCGTTAGGCGTCGTTTCTATAGTTTAAGAAATCAAAATCTCTTCCCCGGGTTTGTTAAAGTCCACCTCCGTGGAGTAAAACCCATCCTCACGGAACCCATTCAAATGACTCAAGCGACTGAAAATTTTATATATGTGGGGTAATAAATCCGGAACAAACTCGAATTAATTTTATAATAAAAACATAGAAAGCTTAAATATTTAAATTAAAATTACATTTTATTCTTAACAAAAATTTTACATTTTATTTCTACATAGGACTATAAGCTCTATAATGACTATTGCAACTAGGTAGTTTATTGGTAAATAATTTACGTAAGCAATGCAAAAACCAACCGAATCATGTCGAGAATAATTTTGTTACATTCAATGAAAATCAATTCGGAAGCCTGTATTTCAATTACATGCATATTATTGGCTTATTTTCTTCTAGTTGAAATTTTATTCGAAAAAGGATGATTGAAAAGCCTTACAAAACCAAAGGCACTTGATTTCTTAAAATATACCTATTTTTTATTTATTTTACCCAAGCCAATTCTATGGGAAGTTGAGGAGTTGGAAGAAACGTCAATGGAAACATGTGCAAGGTGGGAATGTGAACTAGGTAGGAAAAAGGAAGGCCGGAGATCTTCTAGGTTGGAAAAATAGGGAGTGGGCGAGAAATCGCTTTGCATGGAAACCATTTTCCCAATTCCAAAGTCGGGCACCCGTTGAATATTCTCTTCATAAAAACGTAACTCATTTTTAGCCCACAAAATCTCTTCCCCCGGGTCATTAAAATCCTCCGTAGTGGGGTAAAACCCACCCTCTTTAAACCCATCCAAATGCCTTAGTCGACTAAAAACTTTGTACGTGTGTTGCAATAAATCTGGAAATCTCTGAAGCCAATAAGTTACGTAATTGGATTTACCCCCGATTTCTTCTTTTGCTTCAGGACTCAACTCATCGTAATGAACATATTTATCCCTTAAAGCTCTAATCAAGTGACTAATACTTTCTCCAAAGTAAAATACTTTTTTCCGGTTAGAAAAAAAGTACAACTGTTCCGCAAACTTTTTAGTTATTTTTTCACTCCAATATTTTATTCCATTTGTAGCAAAAACGAAGTTCGACGACCTTTCAAATAAATCTAGGGTTTGCTTTACTTCGTTCTGGTCAATAGGTTTGTTAAAGAAGCTTCGAACTTCAAAGAAAAACCTTAAAATTTTATCAAAGCTCCAAAATATTGGATGTCGTAATACAAATGCCAGATTACAGCGTTGTTTGGGATTTTCGGATGTCATAATATTGACAAGATCGTAAATCCCGACTAAATCATTTGGAATGGAAGGAATCCAGTTATTTCCTGACTGTGTGACATCGTTAGGATGAATTTTAGTCAGAGTGTAATAGATAACCTTTCCGAAGGACCAGACATCAACTTTGTAAGTCTAAAATCACAACCGGGAAAAATTATTATTAGCATTTATTTATTTTAAAAGCATTAATATTACTCTAGTCAGCATAAAATTACCAATCTTAGTTTCAAATCCAAATTAGTAACTTCCGGTGCACGCCATCCAACAGTTCCTGATGAATTTCCTGAATTCGTGTAGTCATCTTTTCCTTCCGGTAGCCTTTTTCCCAGACCAAAGTCAGATATTTTCACAATCACTTCTTTTCCTTCCTTTTTCAACAAAATATTGGAAGGTTTCACGTCCCTGTGAACAATATTGTTTTTGTGCAGAAAGTTCAGACCTTCTGCACACTGCCGAATCAATCGAGTCCACCTTTCCAAATTTAAAAGTTTTCTCGTGATTTTGAACAAGTTCTGCTAAAGTGGCGTCACAGAGCTCTAAGACAATGTAACGAAACTCTCCTTTCTCTTCACTATAAAAATACCGAATTATGTTCGGATGTCGGTCAGCTCCTGAAGCACAAAGTATTTCGGTTTCACTTTTGAAATAAGCAATTTCGTCAATGTCCAACCGTTTAACCGCCACCTTTCTTTTCCCTTCAAAGGTTCCTTCACAAACTCTGGAATTTCTTCCTTTTCCGAGAACTTTCAGCGGAAAGTAGCCAATTTTTAACCCAACTTTATTTTGTTCAACAGATCTATCCTTATTTAATTGCATTTTGCTTGTATAAGTTCAAAAGTTTTTGTCCAATTTTCAATTAATATTATTTTTTAACCTTTTAACCTCTCAAAAAGCAAATTCAAATGAAATTGCACGCATATAAAAACACAGAAGGGAAGGTTTTTTTTAAGAAATCATCTGTTGCTTTAATCCTCGCTATGCTTTTGGCAAGTTCTTTTTTTCTTCTTCTTTTATAACATCTTCTGTGTCGAATTACTGACTAGGTATGAATTTTAAACACGCAAGTGAGCATATCCTTTACAATAAAAATCTTCAGAATGTTGCTAAATTGCAATTCACCGAGGGTTACATAGATTCACCGAGGAGTGAAATAATCTGTTTTCAACCCTCACTCTCATTCCCTCTTATTGTAAAGGGCCATGTATGTGGAGTATTGCATGACATGCCATCCCCTAAACAAAACCTTTCTTTTCTTCTGCAGTCATTTCACTGTGATTCTGTAACGCAAACTTAAACTTGTTCTCTTTGCAAAGATTTTAGCAAGGTTTATAAAGTTAATTAAAACTTACTTTAGAACAGTCACTAAATAAGCATCAAAACTATAAACTGTATGTTGTTTATCACTGCTTTTTCTTCTTTTTTCAACAAAATATTGGAAGGTTTGACGTCCCTGTGAACGATATTGTTTTTGTGGAGAAAGTTCAGACCTTCTGCACACTGCCGAAGCAACTCAATCGGGTCTACCTTTCCCTTGCTTATCCTGCGTGTGTGACATCATATGGAAGCGTAGGCTTTCCTTGGTAAAAAACGATTCGGAGCATTCCGTGCATTTATTCGTCTTCTCCCCCAAGTGCACTCTGGCTATGTGCTTTTTAAAAGGATCCCTTTCGTAAAATTTTCTAGAACAAACTGGGCATTGAAGGTCTTGCTTTCTCTTTGGATCATGCGTTTTCAGATGATCTCTCAGGTGTGAAGCTAAACCAAACTCTTGGACACTGCTTGCAAAAATACGGGCGCTCCGTTGTGTGGGTCACCATGTGCCTTTCAAGTTTTTCAATACTTTCGAGCTTCTTTTTACAAAATAAACAATCCCGTATGGTTTCCGGTCCGATGTTATGATTGAGTTTGTGAACATAAAGCTGACTTTTTGTGTTGGCTTTGTACAATTCACAAATATCACAGGGAAATTGACCTGGCTGGTGAGTTAGCAAATGTTTCTTCCAATGTCTCCTGGTCACACTAACGTTGCACGTGTTGCAGTGAACCAATTCGGTTCTTTTTAATTCATTCATCGGCATTTTTGACCGTTTGAATATTTCTGTAGAATTAAAAATCATTTTGTCAATAAAACCTTTATTTTATATTTAGGTTTTAGCAAATTATAAACTTCAATTGAAAAAAGAAAGATTAGTAAAAGTTATAAAATTTACTTTCAAGGACAGGAAAAGGTAATATTTGATATATTTTATCTGAAACCTTGAATAAACAGGTGTTGGACCACTTTTCTTTTGCACTTTGTTTTTGTTGAATATCTTTATCATTCACTGATGCAGCAGCAGTTCAACAGGCTATGTTTTATCTACGGAAAAGAACTATATAACAAGCCTTACTCATAATACTGTTCACACGATTGTGTATGAAATTCAAGCTTTCTTCTGCCGTGCTTTCTCTTTCTTCATAACTTTTCATGTAAAACCTTTCTATGTACAACTTTAATAGAGTACGTACGTGCAACACTGGGCTGTTGCACAAATACAAAAATGATTCAGGGCCCCTGTAACAAGCTTTATAAAAATACATGGAAATGTACATACAATAAGTTTAAGCTGACTGAATAGAATGGTGGGTTGTGGTATGTCGGCTCTGAAGGATCAGTAGTAGTTATGCGAATGATGAATGCTAGGATGAGAATAGAAAACGATTTGCAATTAATAAAACAAAAATGCTT
>JAANSO010001299.1:0-17978 GCA_036507315.1 Lepidocyrtus fimetarius | reverse complement strand
ATAGAAAAAACAAAGTACGTTTTAGCAAGTTAAAGAAAATATTCAAGTACTTTTTGTACTTTTCCGTTTAAAATGAGTATTACTTTTGGGTGTAATGCTGTTAGGAAAGAAGCAATTCTTAATTTTTAATCCCTTTTATTTTTTCCCAAGAGAAGTTTTCATCAAATTGTTGGAGTTAAAAATGTACCTGAAATGAAAGGCATAAGATTATTGCAGCTATATAATTCAATAAACTTTAGTATTTCTTCGCGTATGCATTCTTCATTCATGTTCTGCTCTTACTCCAATACACAAGTCATTTTGTCAACTGCACAATTTCGTTTTAAAATTCAATTTTGCAAACTTACAACAATATTTTTTATCACGGAATAACTTAAAAGCTTTTATTCCTATTTCAGGAATACTTTAAAAGTTTTCAAGGCAAACACGGAATCATTAGTAAATTGTAAGCATAATTTTATTTGCTTGCAAACATACATATGCTTTAACATATATTTGTACAAATGTCAATTTACAAACTTTCAAAGAAGTAATTAAAATTTTATTTTAGCCTGCTGAATTTTTAAGTGAAAATGTCTACATCCCCAAACAAACAACAAGCTACGGCATTAAACCAAAAAAGCGTTCAACAGAAAAAAATACATCAGCATTTGCAAACTCAAGATAAGGGAAGATTTCTATGTGATATATGTGGAGTTTTCAATGGAAAGACTGCTTACGAACTTCGTAGGCACAAGAAAATCGTTCACAGCGTGGGAGAAAAATCCATTTACGACTGTTTATTCTGTCCCAAACAATTTAATTTGTTTTCGCAGTTGAATGATCACTTAGCTTGTCATACAAAGGAACGACCATATTTCTGCCAAATTTGTCCGACAGAATTTTCAAAAATGGGACATCTTAAGCGACATATTGAAATCCATGATCCCAACCGAGTGCCAAAAATATGCTGCAAAATTTGTTCCAAAGGATTTTTTGAAATGTCTCATTTTCGTCAACATCAAAAGCTGCATTCTGCAAATGTTACAAAGCCTTTTAAGTGTGACCACTGTTCGAAGGAGTTCTCACTAAAGGGAAATCTAAACAGTCACATGGCGATTCATTCAAAGGAGAAGCCGTTTGTTTGTGGTATTTGCGAAAAGACTTTTGCAAAAAGCACAGAGCTGAAGCCGCATATTCAGTCGCATTTAAACTGGGAGAAGCCTTTTTCTTGCCAAATTTGCTGGAAAAATTTTAAGACAAAACCAATTGTAAAACAGCATGTCAAACAAGTTCACATGAAAGACAAATTTGAGTTTATTTGCAAAGAATGCGGCAAAAAATTCTCCCTCAAATCTCATTTATCCACCCACCAGTTCTCGCATGATGAAGTACCTCACAGGAAATATTGCTGCAAGTTTTGTGGAAAGGCATTCGGATCAAATTATAATTTAACAAGACATTTGAGAATTCACACAGGCGAGAAGCCTTATAAGTGTGAGTTTTGCAAAACGGAATTTGCTCAAATTGCGACTTTAAATAAACATATAAGGAGGATACACCACCGCGAAAATATTTAACAATGCATTTGGGAACGCATGCGGACGACCACATGGAAAACTAGAGTACTAGTGTCACTAAATAATTAAAAACATTTAATTAAAACTTTTAGAATAAGATTACTGGTTTATTATATGCTAGAAATATAAAAATAAGAAGACTTTTATTTATGTACGCGTGAAACCCTTTGGAAGTTTATAATTTATTTATTAGTTAATGATTTGCTTGTTTATTTATATCAGCTCTGAATTGAAAACAATTCCATCGAATATTACCTTTGGCAGCCAAATTTTTTTATGAAAAAGTAAAATCCTCCTTAGCTAGTTATGTACTGTCAAGTTTGCAATTTATTTTTCTACTTTAGCACGTTTAATTAAAGACGTATGCCCTTTTCTTGCTCAAAGGTACTCCTTTTTCAAAGTTGTATTTGTTTTATTTCTAACGTTCAAATTTAATAAAATGTTTGTTTTATAATTCCTTCCTTTCAACTTCTTTAAACAGATGGAATATTTCCTTAAAGCCCTGCGTTAAAACTAAACATGAAATCGGTACCTAAACTGAAGAGCTGCGTCGACTGACACGTATCAAAACTAGATTATTCCAAACACTGACGTTGAGGTTCTAATGTAAATCCTCTATTGCCTTAAATGACTTCAAGGTCTGTTTAACGATGTAAATTCATTTATCATTTTTATAGTTCTGTCATAAATCTCATGTGCTTCTTCATGTATGCATTCTCTCTTACATGTTCTCATTCAAGCCCTATGCAAACGCCGAAGTACAAGCCACTTTGTCAAGTGCACGTTCCCTTTTAAAATAAAATTACCTGTGTTGGGGACATGGGAGTGAAATTATGCCAAATAAAACCCCAAGGCCCGTCGATCCGAAAGGAGATGTTCAAAAAAATGATGTGCTGAATTTAACGCTGGAAGGGTTATTACTTTACGAACTGTTTGCTATTTTATTTCCTCTCACATCTCTTTTAAATCAAATATTTACAGAAAACTGATGATTTCCTCCAGAGGGGAAGAAACAAAATTAACTATCGAGCACTCCCTGACTTTCAAAACTACTCCAAATCTTCAGATAATTAATTGTAATTTTATTTAACAAAAAATGCTGCTTTCCTTTTTTATTACGCAGCGAAATCAAGATCAAGTTCAATGTTACAAGGCTAATTGACAAGTGAATGGGCTTCTGCCCCAAAAACACACAGCTCTCGTTTTGGTTATGCCAAAACGAGAGAAATCTAAACTAATTTCTACAAAAATGCTTTCCATGCCAAAAACAAACACATGGCCTGCTCTGATTCGTTGAGGAAGGCTTTCCTTGCCCCAACGCCGCGAAACTCATGAAAATAGGGGATTTTCTCTTTGTCTACAATATTCTTAAAAATATTAAAAATTCACAATAAAATCTGATGACAGTAAGTTTGCTACAATGCAATGGAAGGCTAGAGTCTTTCTGACTTTTTTATATTCATTTCTTAATGAATATGTTGACATTGAGATTAGTCAAGTAGCTCTAAGGATAATTAAATGAAAATAGAAAAAATAAGCGGATAAATAGGATTATAGATATCCAGCTGCAGCTCAAAAGACAATATGCATACCTAAGTACGTTTTATCTATTTAGGAATTTCCTTACATACTGTTGGTGCAGTGGGGTCGCAAAGCGATAGGTCACGGCATTTTTCTTTTAGCTTTTCGTCGCTTGCGCTTTTATCTCCTTGCGCTTTTGTCTACCTGCGCTTTTATCTCCTTGCGCTTTTGTCTACGTGCGCTTTCAGCCGCCTGCGCTTTAATCTACTTGCGCTTTTATCCACCTTGCGCTTATATCCAACCTGCGCTTTTAGCCGGAACCCAAGAGGACACCGTCCCTAAGGATGATTAGGCATATGGAAGTAAAAATCTTAACCTGGCCTGACCTCCCATCTTATTGAGTTAGATAAATCTTACAAAATTCTAATGAGGGCTAAGTAAGAAGTAAGAGAACACCGGCCCTAGGTATGATTAAGCGTATGGAAGTAAGGATCCCAAACTGGCCTGACCTCCCATCTTATTGAGTTAGATGAATCTTACAAAATTCTCATTAGAGCTGAGCAAGAGGTAAGAGGACACCGTCCCTAAGGAAGATTAAGCATATGGAAGTAAAGATCCCAACCTNGAGCTAAGCAAGAAGTAAGAGGACACCGTCCTTAAGGATGATTAAGCAAATGAAAGTAAAGATCTCAACCTGGCCTGATCTTCCATCTTATTGAGTTAGTTGAATCTTACAAAATTCTCATTAGAGCTAAGCAAGAAGTTAGAGGACACCGTTCCTAAGGATGATTAAGTTAAGAAACTAATATTCTATTCTATAAACAACTGAAACAACATTCTAATTATAATAGTAAAACAACAATGAACTGATTTATTTAAAATGCAAGATATCGTTATTGAATAAACCAGTAGAATAAAATAAGAAAAGAAATTTATCCAATAATTAAAAGTAGTAGTAGTAAAGAAATATTTACAAGTTCACAAAGTATTTGTGAGAACCTTTAACGGTTTTGATTCCAGCGTAAAAGATTTTGGATTTGTTTGAATTATCCTGAGAAGGTTGCGACGATTTTTCCGTTTGATTACTTTCAGAGTATTGTGTATCAACGTCTTCAAAAATCTGATATTCTTCTACTTCTAGCATGTTGCTGCAAACGTCCTCATTCTTTCGAGCACGTTTATCATTTTTTGTAGAAACTTCCTTTTCTACCTTACGTTTTGGTTTTACATGTAACTACAAAACCAGAAAAGTTACTCAGAATAATACTAATTCAATGAATTTGCTATACTGTTTTATAAAGTTTCTCAGAATAATACAATGAGTTTGCTTAAATGCCTTATGAAGTCGCTCAGAATAAAAATAATACTATTTTAAGAACGTTAATAATACATTGAACTTGCTATGTTGTCTCTTAAAATTACTTATAATGTGAGTAATACACTGAATTTGCTATGCTAACCTATATGATTACTTAGAATGTTAGTAATACATTGAACTTGCTATGCTGTCTCATAAAGTTACTTAGAATGTTAGCAATACATTGAACTTGGTATGCTAACCTATATGATTACTTAGAATGTAATACATTTAACTTGCTATTCTGTCTCACAAAGTTACTTAGAATGTTAGTAATACATTGAACTTGCTATGTTGTCTCTTAAAATTACTTATAATGTGAGTAATACACTGAATTTGCTATGCTAACCTATATGATTACTTAGAATGTTACTAATACATTGAACTTGCTATGCTGTCTCATAAAGTTACTCAGAATGTTAGTAATACATTGAACTTGCTATGCTTTCTCATAAGGTCACTTAGAATGTTAGTAATACACTGAATTTGCTATATTGTCTTAGAAGATTACTTAGAATGTGAGCAATATACTGAATTTGCTATGCTGTCTCATAAGATTACTTATAATGTGTGAAATAAATACATTTGCTATACAGATAACAAATGTTACTTACCAAACCAGAATTAGAAGTTGAGGATTCCCCGCATAAATCGTTATCAAATGCATTAGGTTCTTGAACGTTATCATTGTTTTCCTCAGTAAAATTCTCTTCAGAATGCTGAACAATATCTTCTTGTTCATTAACTGCTAAGTCAGCAGCTGCAGGATATCTCAATACGTGCTTGTGACACGCTCCACAGATTCGCTCATTTTCTCCGACATTAATAACACCGAGCTCAGTTTTAAAAGTTTTGGCGAAGTAAGATTTGCCCCTTATATTTTTATTGCAACGAAAGCATTTTATTCTTCGTGTCTTTCCAGTAGGCAGAGTTAGCTTAAACACCTCCCCATTTGAATGTGCATCTTCTAAACTGAGTCCCACGACACCTTCACTAGCTTCTTCTATACTGCTTCCATTTGCATGCATGGAATGCATTCCACCAACTTGACTCATCTGAGCTTGCTGCGTAGTTGACGTAGTTGTTGAGATTGCAGAGGCAGCTACAGACGCAAAGTTCATTGCACGTGCAACGTTACTATTTAATGAAGTCGTGTTTCCAGATAAACCACTTCCAATCTGAACAAGATCCCCCAACTGAAAGTGCCCCATACTATCAACCCCAGTCGCTATATCAGAACACAGCTGTAGATCTTTAGGAAGTACTTTCAACTCGTGCTTTGTGAGGTCTGAGAATAGGAACACGCAGTGACTGTCCACACGTACGATGAGTCCAGTGTCTCCTTCGAACTTTCCTTCTATGACGCGGACGTGGTCGCCTAGTTGGAAGTATTTGCGGAGTTCTGATGATTGGAAGTCTAGCGGGTCCTGTAAATATGGTTGTGATATAAAAACAGTAGTTTTTAAAAACTCATTTAAGCTACTTTTCAAAAAAAACATCTAAAACCTCCACTTCTTACCTTCAAATCCTCATGCTTAGGCAGCACAGTGATTTTATTCCCATCAATAGCAACGATCTTCCCTTGCAAATGCTGCAACTCCCCATCACAAATCTCAACATTATCCCCAGTCGCAAAATTATGAACAAACTCATCTTTACTACTCCCAACAACCCCAACGTTCCCCAACCCACCACCAACCGCCAACTCCCCACTAAACCCATCCATAGGAACCTCCCCAAACTTCTCCAACTCAGCCAACGTAGGAGTAACCCCCTCCGTCTGTATAGCATTCAACTGAAAACTCTTGTAAAGCAACCCTTTATGACTATACCGATTACTCTCAAACAACAAAAAGTCTCCATCATTAGTAATCTCCCCACCAATCTTCTTAATCTCCTCCTGATTAAAAGCCCGGGCCGGCGGCCTCGTCTTCCCCCCACTAGCTTTGCTCCCCAACCCAGCAGCCGCATTAGCACTAGCCCGCTTAGCCCTTTCCGCACTATCCTTCATAGCCCCCCGCATCCTAGTATAATCAATCCTAGGCAACAACTTCAAATGAACCTGATTCTGAGTCAAATCCACATAATCAATCTGCCCTAAATCATCTTTGAAAAACCCCCGCTTCAACCTAACCCACATCTTCGGCTTCAATCCAGTCTGCTTCTTCGTAACCCGCAACACATCCGTCATCTCAGTAATCGAAACCATCTGCGGCTTACACAACCCCATCTTAAGGTTACTTGGTGCTTGATACTGACCTTGTGGCTGCTGGTCTGATGGCACTGAGTTTTCAAGGGAAGCTCTTATGGTATTATTAGTGGCATTATCTACTTTCATAGTTTCAATTCCCCCATTAGTTAGTATTCCCAAATTCATGGACCCATTTGTTATTCCCTGGATCACCTGCTGGGAAACTGGTGGTTGAACAGCATAAGAAGATCTGTTGGTATTTGTCCTGCTTGTTTGTTGAGAAGAAGGGGATGATGACATTTGAAGCGGTGGTGGAGTTGGAGATGGGGTAACAGGAATTGCACTCGTGGTTATCAAACCACTTTTGGGAGTTATTCGTTTATTTCCAGCATTTACTGATGTTGGTGTAGCATTACTATTACGCTGGCTCATTTGTCTGTTATCCCAAGTTTGGGAATCTTGTTGTGGCTGTTGGTGGGATTGGGAGCCACGTTGTTGTGATAACTTTGCAGCAGATGTACCAATTGCACCACCACCAGAACGTTTATTTCCTCCAGTATTGTTTCTCTGATTTTGTTGAGTTTGAGAGGATACGACAACTGGCTTTTTAATTGGTGGTGATCTAGACTTTGAACTACTGAGAGGATGGCTGCTAACAGCAGCAGTTCGAGCAGTAGTTGGGGATCCTTTCAAACCATTTCCATAAGAGGCGGATTTACTGCCTGAGACAACCGTGGTTGTCTGCTGAGGTATGACGATATCAACAGGAGTGCCGATATTGCTTGAATTTCCCACTGTTCCGGTTGAATTCGATTGACCTGGGAGTGTTGGAGTAATGCTGGAAGAATTTTGAACGGTTGAAGATATTCAATAAATAATATTGATGATTATTATTATTTATAATATTTAATTACCTGTCCTTTGAATCTCCCTTTGCCCCACTTTCACCTACATGTTCCTTTGTATCCTCCATACTTTTAACTTATGCAATATTATAATGGATTTATTAACCATTAATTAAATAATTAGTATAATTATCAGTTTAATTAATTTAAACATCAGCTGAAGATAAAAACAATGAGCGTGTACAGCATTTGTTTCAAAACTGAACAGCTAGTTCAGTTTTGAAACGCAATGCATTCTATACCTACATGCATATGCATGTAATAATACAAACGTTATGCAAAACCAGGTCGTTTCCATGCAAAAATGATCAATTTTGGGGCCTGATAATTACCAAGCGCAGGCCTGTATTCCAACGGTACTGGTTAGTGGTACTAGAGCATTAAAAGCTCTTCCGAATCAGCTATGATTCATTGGAATACAAGGCTGCGCTCCAAACGAAATCGCAGGCCCAAAATTCCTATTTTACCGTTACATCTCCTTTGACATTTGGCAATAAATTGAGCTAATTTTACGTAAAAAATGATGCATCATTTAGTAACAAAGGTTGTGCGCCGATAACGCATTTTAGAAGAGGCATTGAGTAAAGTGTACAGAGCAGGCCGAAGCGTACCAAAGCGAGTTGTTTATGCGATGGTTCTCATTATGTTGATGATGATGATGGCTACAAAATACAAAATTCATTTTTTCATCGAAAATTGCTTTGATTCTGTAAGGAAGGTTCGTTTTTATTGGAAAGAAACGAAACAATTATTGCAAAAATTGACAAGGAATTAACCGGAAGTAGGTCACTCAAGGTGAGAACTAATTGTTTATTTACATAACTAACCTGTCCATCCCATAATTACTTTGCTGGGAAATAGAGACTGGGAAGGCTTGTTCAACCATTAATTATAATTAACGTAATGCCAAAAGAAAGTTTTAAATAGTAGGCTTGGAATGAATAGATTGTACATTTTATCAACAATTCCGTTTGTAATCTATAGTTCAAATCTATTGGATTCTTAAATTGTTTATATAAAAAATGTTTTTATTGTAGTCTGGACGGACGGGGAGGAGCTGAATCCTGAAAAATGCCGGTTGCAGAACATGAAGAGGTTCCGATGGGAACCCCGGATGATTTTATGGTTGGGGGAGATGAAGACACGCCCCAGGATGTGGCTGCAGTAGTCCCAGCAGCCCCATCGAAACCAAATAAACCCCTTGTAGGAATTATTTACCCACCTCCGGAAGTCAGAAGTAAGTGAAATACTAAATTTCTTTGGTATCTGGAATTGACACTTGAATGTATGTTGAGAAAAAAAGATTTTAATTGCCAATCATTAATTTTCTTTTAGATATTGTTGATAAAACAGCTAGTTTTGTAGCAAGAAACGGACCTGAATTTGAATCAAGAATTAGACAAAACGAACAAAATAATTCAAAGTTTAACTTTCTTAATTCTGGAGATCCCTATCATGCATACTACCAACATAAAGTAAAGGAAATTCAAGAAGGAAAAACTTCCACATTATCGCAGCAAGCCTCGATACCTGGTTTGTCTGAAATTCAGGGAAGCACCATCAGTCTTATAGATGAAGCTAAGAAGAAAAAACAGTCGGAATTGTTAAAACAAGTTGAGCTGCCATTTGTTCCGAAGGATCCTCCGGCGGATTTTGAATTTGTTGCAGATCCTCCGTCAATCTCAGCTATAGATTTAGATGTTGTTAAGCTAACGGCTCAGTTTGTAGCTCGCAATGGGCGGCAATTTCTGTCAAGCCTGATGACTCGTGAGCAGCGAAATTACCAGTTTGACTTTTTGCGTCCTCAGCATTCCCTTTTTCAGTATTTTACGAAATTGTTGGAACAATACACCAAAGTTTTAATTCCACCAAAAGATATTACAAAGAAATTGGCACTGGAGGACAGGAAAAAGGTTTTGGATGATGTAAAATATCGTGCTAACTGGATTAAGCATCAAGAAGCACAAAAACGTAAAGAAGAGGAGGAGGCAGAACGGGAACGAATGGCTTATGCATCAATAGATTGGCATGATTTTGTTGTAGTTGAAACCGTGGACTATCAGCCATTTGAGCAAGGCAACTTTCCTCCGCCAACAACTCCACAAGAAGTTGGGGCACGTGTCCTTCTCCAAGACAGAATTCTTCAAGGGCAGTCAACAGCAGATACTTCAAACACAGCAGGAGAGGAAAATATCGCTGCACAGGATGACACTGAAGTGCAAGATATGGAAGAAGATTCGAGCTCGTCAGATGACGAGGAAGATAATCCGACACAGCCACCAATGCCACCTGAACTTGAGGGTGATAAACCTCCATTGCCGCCGTCTTTGGAGCCTCCACGGCAAGATAAGGTTATTATCAAGAAGGACTATGATCCTAAATTAGCCAAACAACAAGTTAAGGAAGTGTTGCGCCCTCTCCCCCCAGAAGAATATACAATATCACCTATTACCGGAGAACGGATTCCCGTTTCAAAGTTGCAAGAACATATGCGTATTGGTTTATTGGATCCTAGATGGAAAGATCAAAGAGACAGGCAAATTATGGAAAAGGTGAATCAAGAGTCGGTTTATGCGCCTGGAACGGCAATTGACGAAAGCTTGAAGCAGTTGGCAGAGCGTCGTTCTGACATTTTCGGTATTGGTGTAGAAGAAACACCAATTGGAAAAAAGGCTGGTGAAGAAGAAAGGGAGAGAATTCCTGGAATGCCTTGGGATCCCACTGCCGGACTTAGCAGCTCAAATGTTGTAACCTCGGCACCGCCTATGCCTCCTTCTGCACCTGGAGATGACTCTGATGAAAGCAAAAAGGATGCTATCGGACCCTCAGCTGAGCCCACGCAACCACCTTTACCCACAAATCAGCAACAACCTCCTTTGCCGCCCCACCATCATCATCCAAATCCACCTGCACCACCGGGTATTCCACAACCACCTGGGGCTGCACCTCCCAATATGCCTCCTCTACCAGGTAATATGTTTTTGCTTATTATTACTATTAATCATTATATGCCCACATAATACTTAACCATCATGTTTTATTTATTTAAAAAGGTATGGTGAGACCAATGCCACCAGGTGGTATTCCTGGATTACCTCCAGGCGGCCCACCACCACCACCGGGTGTACAACAAATGCTAATGCAAGCTGGGCTGGGGCATCATCAAATGCGACCTTTATTGGGACTTCCCCAAGGGTTTCCACCCTTTCCTCCAGGGCCACCAGGAACTATGCCTAGTCGACCTCCACTTTTACAAGCTACATCTGGAGTTCCACCAAATTTGCTTCCACCGGTAGGTCAGCCGCCAACTTCAGGTGTTCCAACTCCTGGTTCTGGGCCACCTGGGGTGCCAGTTGGACCACCAGGAGCTTCCACATCTCAAACACAAGGTGTTCCAGTAGTCCCTTCATCAATGGAAGATGAACCACCAGCAAAGAAAACTAAGAATTTGGAAGATTCCCTTATCCCAGAAGGACAATTCTTGGCAACACACTCTTCGCCTGCAACATTTAATGTTCTTTGTCAGAGTATGCCCGAAAAACCAGAGTTGAACCTGTTGGGGCAATTAATTACTATAACATTACCGCTGACAGATCCCATATCCCTTCTAAAGCTGCGGATCCAAGAAACTATTGGACTTGCGCCAGGAAAGCAAAAATTAAGATTGACCGAAGGTTTATTCTTTAAGGATCAGAACTCTCTGGCTTTTTACAACGTTGGGGAGGGAGAAACTGTTCATCTTAGCTTGAAGGAAAGAGGAGGACGAAAGAAATAAACTAAATCAGTTCTATATAGTGTGAGGTAAATTATTGATTTGACTGACTTGAGTTTAGTGTACTTTTGGTTTCTGACACTAAATTGACAGTTGTTTATGATTCTTATATAACAAAAATATACTTTACAGCTAATTTTTAATAAAATATTCTATTATATTATACTACTTAATAAAAGCATTTTTGTCTAATTATTGTAGTTGTGTGTGCACATTTCATCGTTTGAATAAATCATTTCGTGGTATTGGTGGATGAATTGATCCTCGTTTGAATAAGTTGAATATTATTTTATGATAAAATGATTCAATGATAAACTGAATGATAATTTAATTAGAATAACCGGTTGGTTGTAGAGACATAAGCTTTTTCCAACATGGTAGGTAGTAGCTCACAACATCATCATAACAGTAAGAAAAAGAAGAATCACTGTTTGGGGAAAGCAAAATCCCAAACCTAAATTTACACATTGCTTTGCTACGCACACCGACTAGGCAAGTTGTCATGTAGTTCAGTGCAACCAATCTAATTGTATGAAGCTTTCTCTATACCTCTCCTTCTTTACCAGCTTTACAATGCGTAGGTATTTCTCTACATACATTTACTTTCTAAAAATCTTTTTGGAATGAATTGGAGGAAGGAAAATTTGAAAGGTAAAGTAAGAGAAGAGAAAGTCTCCATAATATATAATATTCACTTGTGCTACACGGCTTCTGTTGTTGTCTGCTGTTGTGTTGTCATTGCCGATGTCATTAAATTAGACAGAAAGAAAAACAGAAATGGACAAATTGAAATCAACAGTGCAAAAAAGGGAAAGTTGAATAGTACAGATTGCTCAGTTCAGCTTTTTTAATTCAGCAAACAAGTAGAAAAGAGGATTGAATTGGAATATTGAACATGACAAGTCATAATAACCAGGTAGGTTGTTAGTTGTCATCTTTCGCTTGTAGTTGTGACAGAAGCTTGATTTCATTTTCTGACATTATATGCAGGTTTGTGCGATCAATAACGAACATCTTGTTGGACTATAGAGATTAATTGACTTTGACGGAATTGAATAGTATCGAACAACGTTCAGATTTAAATAGTGATTATTGTGGCAGTACTAAACAGTACAAAGGAACCACACTTACGTTTTAGTTCTAGTTAATGGTTAAACATATATTACATTGTATGAAACGGTGAAATTAATTATTCAAGGTATTTTACGATGATAAATAAAAGCCAAAAGTGTATGTTCAATCCAGTAGTAGGGTTTTTGTATTAAAAGTAGATACTATACAAGGTCGTTTAACACCATTCGCTTTGCGATTGTGGTGCAGAACTTGCTCTCTTTATTCATTCATTATCAATTGTTCTATTGCCGATCTACTAACTTGTGTTACCTACTATAAATTATCACCATCAATGGATACATTACTCGGTATTCGTGTCAGTCAATAAATATTACAATCTCATTATGTGCACACTGACACTCTATATTATAATAATACTGATGATGTGAGTGAGTAGTCTTAAACACGAAAATGAATATTGGATATACTGGATGAGGTTGGGTATGATGACTATAGAGTATATAACATTATTCATTAAAGCTTTTTATCTTTAAGGTTGTAATCATTCATAAGTAATCATACAACATAATAGTAAAATTGGTGTTTACTATTTCCCACAAGTTTAATAATTGAATGTTTAAGCACGTATTTTCTTATTATTCTGCTGCCAAAAAACTTCCAGTAGTTTATTGGTTGATCACGTTGAAAATTGTGGTGAATAATTGAACAAAATCAAAACCCTTGCTGGTTAATTCTTTCTGAGTCATCAAAACAGATCTTACTATTTTTGTATTATTCTTGCAATTTATTATATTATTAATTACTCTCAACAATTTTTGTTTGAAATTGAAAGAAGGACTGGGCCTGCATAAAAAAGCTACCAAAAGTATTAAAATTTGAAATTCCAAGAGGAGGGTTGATCAATTACATGTTTTCAACACAAGTTGTTGTAATCAATTCCAATTTTCTCCTATTAGTCATCATGAGAATATCGTCAGCGGTCAACTGACTTTTCACGAAAGGTCTAGTTTAGGTTTCTTGCCTTAGGTGTATGTATGTAGGTACGTACCGGCTTTGGCTTCCTCTAAAGCAGCATCGCAGCGTGTGAGGAGTGTAAACGAAGAAAGTTGCATTGTTCTTACAAGTTAAAACATCAAACTTGGAATTGATGAATAGGCCTACTTATGCCAGTTTCGTCTTAGGCAAGCTAAACAAAACTTAGAATTTAACCTCTGTATGCATTCATAAAATATAAAATCTCTCGTAAATTCTTTATTTTGGCATGTTTAATGACTCTATAAAACACGATTCAACTTAACTTTTGCTGCGTTTAGTTAAATCGCGTGCGTGGTTACTTGTTGATTTCGTTAAAGTTCTGCTATGATAAATGTTCTCTACAAAAAACAATAATTCTTTAAAAGAAAAAAATGATATAGCGCTGACTAACTAATTTAAATGGAATCTTTAAATTTAGGGTAACTTGGTTGAACATATTAATAGGACAATATGCAATAGTTTTGTATCATTGCTTATTTTATTGTGTACCTTCCTACACAAATCTAGTTATTTCGCCGACATATGGCACTATCATCACCGTCAACACACTCCGCGTGTGTATGGATAACTAAAAATTATAACCCAATTCAATTGAATAGGAAAATGTTTCTTTTTGAGAGTAGCATACACATATCATTAGTTTGAATAGGAAAATAAGCAAATTAATATCCTGTCCGATAGCTGGTTAGAGCTGTTCAGTAATAAAATAAGAAATGATTAATTTGTGACGGATGTGAGTTTGGTTTCTTGGTGTTTATCTGCTATTTCAATGAACATAATCTCTGGATATTCGTATTTGTTTAAAAGATGAATTTTGTTGCTGAAAAATTCCAGAATGCCATGACCGTCTCTGTGCAGTGCGTGTGTGGGATCTGAATATTTATCAAAAGAATGGAGAGCATGTTTAAGTAAAGAAGAAAAAATAGAGGAGGGAGGTAATTTTGTATCTCTCAGTTTGCCCCGAAACGCAATTTAAGACATAAATAATCAAATAAGTGAGTCAAGAAGGAAAATTACAATACCGGAGTCAGCAATTTTAATAACATTTTTGTGCAATTATTATTGATAATAACTTAAAGTTTGCAATATGGGCTCAACTCCCGAAAACGGCCATTCTGGAGATGTAAAATTTATTGTGTTTGGAGGTGGGTATCTAATTCCAACTTTTTTTAAATTGGAAAAGTAGCCACCTTCCTAAATTTAATTAATTTGCAAATAGGTTGTGGTTTCATTGGCCGCCACTTGGTACATTACTTGGTGGGGAATAGCAAAGTTTCTACAATATACGTAATTGACAAGACTCCACCGGAAATTGCATGGCTCAATTTCCACCCACTCAGCAGCGTTCAAGGATCCCAAAGTAAAATTTACAAGCGCCAACCTGATCACTCTCCGTAAGCCCCTTATAGTAAATGAATTGAGAATCAAGTCTCCATAAGTCTTTTGAAGATCAAATTGAGTTACCTTTCTTCTCTTGACTTTAGTTACCTTTAACAAAAACATTCCATATTATTATAATGTACATAAAATTCTTGTTATATTTCATTTCCAAGAGGGATGTGAAAGGGCTTTCGATAGTATTCAGGATGACGACATTGACTACGTAATAAATCTCGCTGCTGAAACTAGAAAAGGACAAACTGAGCCCGTGTATAAGGATGGCATTTTTAAGCTCACTTCCAATCTTTGTCAATTCATCAAGAAAAGATTCGGCTCTAGACTCAAATGCTATGTTGAATTTTCTATCGGGATCTCTTTACTCTAACGAAAAGGTAAGTTTAACCAATTTCAAAGACTTTCTTTCTTTTTTCTTTCTCCGCAAAAAGCATTGTATGTATATTAGAAGCACCAAGCATAAAAGGAAACACAAAAGAAAAATGGGAAAGAATATTAAATTACAAAACTTGTTACTACAACTTGTATTCCTTTGATTCGTATTTCCTTCAACTCACGCTCATCAGAGCTAATTCAATTTCGTTCCTTTCCTTTTCTTACAACATTCATTTTGGTTTTCGTCATCATTCACCCACCACCACCATCATAGTCATCATTCATCCTTGTCTCACAAATAAAGCAAATTAAAGGAATTTAATTAGAAAAAACCTTTCTGTTTTCAAATATGTGCGTAGTATACAGACTAAACGGAAAGTTAAAAGACAAAACAAAAAAGAATCCGTGATTTCTACTGGATGGATGACGAATGAGAAATACATTTCATTTTTACTGATTTTTAAATTTGACAGAAAGAAAATCATTTGAAAGTCAACTTAGCTTTGATTGGTTTTATATTAGTAATGACACATGTCTCAATCAAGGCAATCAAATGCATATAGATAATTAGTCAATTAATACTTTACTGCCTCTGGAAAACAGTGTAACCGGTCTTGTGCTCTTAATTTCTTTATAATTCATTTAATTATTTTTACAGGCACAGCACAAAGAGTCTGACAAAGTTGATTTATGGAACATATGAAGTTAAGTACAAACTAGAGGCAGAAAAGGAGGTTGCCAAAAGTGTTCAAAATTATATTATCATTAGGCCTGCACTTGTCTATGGAGTGGGAGACCGCACAGGAATAAGTATGTACAAAAGGACAATGACATCCTACAATTAACTTTATTAACAACATTTTAGAAAACTAATTAATCACGATAAGAAATTGACCAGGAGGGAGAAAGTGGGAGTTTTAATCTAATTTTTACATTTTCTTGAATGTTTACGGAATTTTCTTTTAAAGCTCTTTAGAAATGGACATGATAATTAAGTTATATTTTTTATTCATTTTAATTCAAGAACATTTTCTGTTTGTTCTTTTTTTCTGATCTTTAAAAATGAAGCCCCAAGGTTGGTTATGGGTGCTATCTACAAGCACTTGAAAGAAGTAATGAAATTGCCTTGGACAGCGGATGTTCGGGTAAACACGGTTCACGTGGAAGATCTAGTCAAGGCCACCTATCATCTCTGTTTTCATGGAAAATCTGGAGAAGTAAGTTACAACAAAGAAAAGGAGGAAATGATTAATTTGTGTTCATTTGTGTTGTTGACTTTATATTCTCTCGAAAATAAGTATGCCCATATCAGCTTACTTTCACTTTTTTAATTGGCTCCTTTTTGTCCTTTTTTATGTTCACAGGTTTACAATATTGTAGACCAAGGCGAGACCACACAAGGTCATCTAAGCACTTTGGTTAGCGAAATTTTTGATGTGAACCATGACTTTCTCGGTACCACTTTCTCCACCATAGCCAAGCTCGATATGGAAGAACTGATTGGAGAAATTAATGATAAGCATATGGGCCCTTGGGCTAATTTATGTGCTTCCTCTGGAGTTGCAAACACTCCCTTGTCTCCTTACATTTATCCTGACGCTCTAAACAAAAGGCATTTGTCTTTGGATGGGAAGAAATTAAAGGAAAATACGGAATTTGGTGAATGGTTGCATCCAAAGGTTGCAAAAGAAGAGTTGATTAGAATCGTTGAGGATTTTATTGAGCTTAATTTGTTTCCCAAGGACGCCATTGCTATTGACAAACCTACACCTGGTAATGGAAATAAATGAACTGATAAATGAAGTATTCAAATAAACATGAAAATTCTCAAGAAAAAGACAGTTTCAAAATTAAAATTCAATAGCTTATTTGTATACTGTAAACGCAGTCAGCAGGTCTCGATAATTTTACACGAATATATTTGTTTTTTTTGCATTCCAAAACTCGATTAGCAATTCCAAACTACATAACACTTTTTTTCCCGAGTGCTAGCCAAAAATAGAACTGCATTATTGGATACGCATTGCAATTTAATGTTTACTATGCATGCAAAAATTCAATCGAATAGACATAAGGAAAGTTTTTGAGCTTTAACCCTGTCACAATATATTATTTATTCGCAAAGTCAATTAAATAATTACAAAAAATCAAGTTTATATGTACATGTTTTCAAACTAAATGACTTAATAAACATTTGACCAAAAAATAAACTTAATACATAATTGATTTGATAACTTATTCATACAATTTAAATATTTTGTTTAATTTTATTATATTATTAAGTACTCATGCAATGATACCTTGTTTGGATTTTTCTGAATTGATCATTATACATATATTATAGATTTGTCCTTCATATATATTTTTTTCTTTTATACAATCTACAAAATCTACAAAACTTCTAATTAATACATACTCGTCATTTCATAAGAATTCGTTTATGAATGAGCTTTTACCAAGCTTAATATTTTATACTTTTTGACCTACGCGTAAAGACAGTTTTGTTTTGATTATACAATGTATTTGCTTGACGTTTGGGGTAATGTATCAACAATAATTTTATTCACAAAAGGGAATGAATATTGACGGTCATCCTTCTTTCGCTCAGTTTAAGCTTGACCCACTGCGCCTCCTCAAGCTCCTCCTGATTAGATGGAGAAGCAACGCTACCGTTGGTTACAGGAAGGAGGGCAGCACATGCTGAATGTCAGCGCTTCGGAAAATTTGTTCGCTTTCCTGGTAGGATGGATTTAAAGAAGCCGCTGTTATTATCACCACCACTTACTTCATTATT
>JAANSO010001298.1:0-17981 GCA_036507315.1 Lepidocyrtus fimetarius | reverse complement strand
AAAGAACCGCAAAATTTTTTTCCGTGACAGAATGACAGACAAACAGACAAACAGACAAACAGACTTACAGACAGAATAGGGAGATTATATATATAGATTGTTTTGTTTTCATTTGCATTTTTTATGCTGACTAGGATTGCGCAGGTCATTAAATTTTATGAAATTTTATGCAAGCCCAAATTTAGAGCAAATCACGCTGATTTCAGTACATTTTTAACCACTCAGAGGGGAAATCTATATTATCCATGTCGTAATCCTTTCATGTTTATCATTTTACTTGCCAAAAATGCGAAAATATAAATAAAAACATTTCTCAACTTCAACAACAGTCTAAGTTTCTTCATTTCTATTTTTTGCTAACTGAGTGAAATTAAATTATTTGCTGATCTCTGCTAAAGCTCTCATTTTGTAACTTCAGCAAATTCCATTTCCAAAAGGAAGTAAAACACAAATAAAAATTTGCATGCATGGACGAACCGTAATCGTAAATTGCTGGAGGAAATATTCTCCAACTTCAGTTTCTTTTTTCACCAACGTATTGACAAAAAGAAATTAGGAAGGTCTAGTTTAAATGTATTTTAAACCGGCGGCGGCTTTACAATGGTATTGGTGAATGGAATAGGCAAAAAATATACCATTTTTGAAAACTGAACTTTATCCATGAAAATAACTTGCTTTCCTGCAACTAAAGTTAATTCTTTGTCAATAATTCCAATCAATCTTTAGAAACGTAAAAGCATAGAGCAAGAAAGTTTTTTTGGTCTTCCGCATTAGTTTCGCAGTTTCACACTGCCCCTCTAATTTAATTAATTAATTTAATTGTATTTTATATAGTTGTTAATCTTAAATGCTATCAATTCTCTGCCTTGGGACAGAATTTCTGACGAATTACAACGGCGTTAAAATAATAAAAAGATAACGTTTGGTGAAAACACCAAATCTGAGATGTTCTCATGAACACATGGTTTGCAGGACAAATTTTTAAAATTTTAAAAGTTGGAGAAAATCTGAAATGAGAGAAATATAAAATCAGAGTTTTTAAATATGGAAGAATAAAATTCTGGTAAAATTGATTTAAAACCAGTAGCAATTAAGCAGACACAGACTATCGTAGCGCTTTGTAAAACTGGTCTGCATTGCAGTAAGCAATTTTGCCATGTTTTTAGCTTTTTGCAATAAATTAAGCATTAATATTTCAAATTGATTAATAGACTGAAAATAAAAGCAAATCAATGCTTGTTTTGTAATTTAACGAAAAAGGTGGTGGACCATTGACCCTTTTCAAAACGCAATCTTTATGGTTAATCCTTGAAGATAATATTTAGTCTGTCACGTAGGCCGTTGTCAAGATAAAAAGTGCATTTTAAAACGCAAAAAACAATTCACAAAGACAACCAATTTTAAATAGCTTTTTTACTTTTTGCTAACTTTCACTTTAGCAAAGTCATTCACATTACCACAAGTTAAAAGTTAATTTTTCATTTGATGCAAAGATTGGTTTGTTTCCATTACAATTTTACTGGCAAATACGCTGGTTTTAATACAAAGAGACGTGACAAAAGGATGGGGAACTACAATCGAACTACGCAATGCATCCTTGGAAGAATACTAGTATTTGCAAGGATTCGACTCAGCTTTCCTTTTAGTTAATATGATAATTTGGATAGAAGTGCAAAAACAAAGAAAAACCACTGTCCATGTCTTAATTTCTCACTTGCTTACCTCAACACACAGGGCAAAGTTCAAGTTTTATGACAGCCACAATTTTATTTTTGGAGAGTGACAGATGCTAGATCAAAAGGTTGCATGAGGCACATGTTTCTTTGTCCAGGTTTTTTATGCAAATTTGTATTTCTTTATAAGCAAAGCTTCGGCACTTGCGTTCATAATGCTAAAAATTAAGCCCAGATTTGATTTTAAGCCAAGAAGAATTACGAATTTGAAATGAAGCAAAGAATTCATAAACCTGCTCAGGTCAACTTTTAATACTTCTGGCTACAGAAAATGCAAAGGACTAGCGTATTCATTTTTATTCGTAATCTTGCAAACTCAACTTCAAATGAATAACCTTGACGGCGACTGAATATTATAAAATTTCAAACCTACTAAAAATTGACACACGAAAAAGTCAAAACCGTGTGAATTTGTCCAAGCCATTTGTTTATATCCACATCATTCTTAAGCTTATCACGTTTAAAATTATGTAACTTTTTCATACCTAAACCTTTTAGCGTATGAATGTAAGATCTTAATTTGCAAAAATGGAAAAATGTCCTATGACGAGCAGTAGCTGGCTTTAACACCCGTTTGAGAAATTCACTGTAGCATTAAATATCAAATTATAAGCACACGTTGTGAGAAATGCTGTATGGAATTGTAATAAAAATTAAGAAATTTGCACCAATCAAAATTACGCTCAATTGTAGTTATGTTTTTCTTTCAAAACTAATGGTCATGCAGACTTTTATTATGTGTACTGAATGTAGTACAATAGCGGTTTTGTTTGATATCATCAGTATTCTTGTGACTTATTACTAGCTCGACAGAGCTAGTCTTGATTTTAGTATGTTAGTCTGTCTGTCCGTCCGTCTGTCTGTCTGCCTGTCTCGGGGATAACTCAAAAAAGCCTCAACAGAATTGCTGCAAATTTGGCACACTTATAGATTGAAACCTTGGGGTTTGCTGTATAGTTTTTCAGGAATTATGCATTAACGGTTTGGCCGTTACGAATGACAATATGCACAGCCAACTTTTTTTCACAGAGCTTTTATGCATTACAACCTTTATAAATCAAAGATTGTTAAATCTGTGAATGTAAAACTTTTCACAAAGTTGCGGGTATGCGTTGTGGATCAAACTGAATTGTTTTTACCTCTAATGGCCAAACGGTTGCAACGGTCGAAGTGACCGTTATAAAATTTCGAATTATAACCTATGGCATGTAGCATATCAATCGAAAGGTAATATCATGCAGACAAAAAATAGGCAAATAAATTTTACAAATTTGCCCTCTATTTGTGCAAAAAATGCATAAATTAAAATGCTTAAGTAGTTCTGATACATTATTGGATTTAATGCTTTAAATACAAAAAGTTAAAAAAAATTGCATGGAATTTAAAGTTTATTTTTGGCAAACTTTGAGCTAGTATCTACGCAGGCTTGCGGCCTTTTATTACATTTACTTTACAATGTTACAGGTAAGCGTCGTAAGCAAACATGGACGCTTCAGCTCAGCGTTCTCCCCTCCAATTAACATGGCTCAAGCCAACTACAAAACGCCTAGGAGAGTCTGTTATATTATTGGCCTAATGGATTCAATGAAAAGGATGGTTTGATGAAGAGGGAAGGTTGATCAATGGATAAGTGATGATAACAGCGTATCATAGAGGCTTAGCCATGTTTGCGGTTACAAAATGTTTTTGCACTTATTTAAGCTTTTATTGCTCATGATTTTATGCAATTTATGGAAACTCGTTGGGGCAAAGTTAGAATATTTGTGCGAGTCCAGTGCATTCAGTAAATAGTAATCGCTAAAGTTTATTTATATGTGAGTGAAATTTAAACAGTTACATTTTTAATTTTAACTTATTTAATGACTTACTTCTACTAAACTAGTACATGCGTAATGCATATAGGTAAGTAGGTATTTATGCGTTTCTAATCTAATTTGTTGTAAAGCCACCTCTTATATTTTGTGATTTATGAAGCTAGATATTATAGCTAAGATTTGACAAGCAAAAAGGAATCTGCAATGCAAAATTAAAACCATTATCAATTATCGCTATCACGTATTTTTCATCTTTGCGATTCGAAATGACAATCACCAGCGTTGCGTATACCTATGAAGCCTCCTTTGGCTCAAATCATTTACGTTGCTCTAAAACAAAATGTTTTAATGACATCTCCAAGTTTGAATGCAAAATATGTTATAAAGGAGAAAAATAGTTTGACGGAAAGCGCAAATTAGGAGATTACAAACGCTTAGAATTCATAGATGTCTTTCATTGCTCGATAAAAGTCACTGTGTAAAGAACAATTTCTGCGCATTCGTCCAACGAAAACAAGTCTATGAATGGATATTCCATGCTAACTTTCCGTCCATCTCTGGAGATGCACATGTACATTCTCTGGAGAGAAACAAATTTTTCATCATTTGTCGCATTTCACTCAGAGATTTTCATCGTTGGATTTTGTATTATTAAATACTGTAAGAAGTACGGACGGTGGAGAGATATAAATCCTTCTTCTGAATATTTATATCAGTCATGAATGACATCTGCCGAACGATGAAACAATTCTATGAAAAACTCTTCTTTCTTAGCTACTTTGTAAATTTTTCTAACCGGTCTTTTTTACAAATCACCACTCAAACTGGATGCTTTCATCTTATCTGTAAATAAAAAGGTGAATACGTGAAGCTGATGATATGATTTTCTGCCTCTGTTGTAGCTACGTAAGTTATCCAGTTAGTCTTTGTTGATGTGTCTCCCTTGCCCAGCAGCATGTCAGTATAGGATATTACGGAGAATGAGCAGGATGAATACAGAATATGAATTAATTTGTATTTGATGTAGCAAATATTACGTTGAATTTTATCTAGTCTTTGCTATTTAAGTGATTTTAAATAGACCAAATACGCAATATTGTTTCGTTTATTTCTCTAAAGCAAACCAAAGGCAACTAAAATTTTTTATTGATCTTGCATGCGCTCCATTGGAACATGAAACGAATGAGATTTTCTATGAAATCAATAAAAAATGAAAATGTCTCATCTTATCTCAAATTTCCCTTTAAACTTAATGAATTTGCTTGCATTTTATATTGTACATGATGGAAAATGGTCAAGGAAAAATGACCAGCAAGGAAATAATTATTAGACTGATTGCAATAGGTAACCTCTTATTCTCAATCTTCCTTTTTTAATTTTAAGATTTTAAAGAAGTTTTTTAAGAAGTTTTAAGATAGGCTATTGAGAAAAACTTGTCACATTGACAACCCTGTAAACAGCACTTTGCTTTTGCCTTGCATTGTACAGTGTTGGATTATTCTTGATTTTTTAGCAGAAACTGCCTTTCACTTATCTACCGTAATATTTATCAAAAAGGATTATGGATCCTCCTTTGCATTTGTGATGCATTTTTATTCTGGCTGCAATGTAAGCAACGCAAAGCCCTACGTAAAATGTCATGCTGCTTAATTTTTTACTAATTTGAGATAGGTAGGTTACTTAAAATGAGTTTGTTGTAATGAATTCTATGAAATGACTATTTCTTGAAAAGCTTTGACCTTTGCTAATGTCTTTTTCTTTAATCAATTAGAAAACGCGTGCTGTTCGAAAAAAGTATTAATCCTTAGCCTTTTTTAATAAAATTTAATGATTGTGTGTATTAATTGAGTTGATTGAATTAACTTTGTTACAGAAGTCACGTAGCCAAACTTACCTTTTCATGAAGCTATTACAGGGTAAAAATGACATAAAATCTTTCATTTTTCTCTGCTATTAAATATAACGAATAAATAGTACCTGAAAGCTAATCTATACCTTGCTGCAGCTACTCTTCACTGCTTTAGTCGAGGTTGAAGAGATTGACTTTTCCAGAAAATTTAGACAGTTTAATATAAAAATATTTTGCAAAGTGTGCATTCCTAGATACCGTTACAACGGTGCCATTGTGAGATCAAAATTAAGTTTGTGTACACAAAAAATGAATTCGACAAGTTCTGCAACAAGGCGGATTCGTAACCGATCCTTCTAGATCTGATATGCAACAATTTTACAATCAACTGTGCCAGCGCTTTTGCATGCCTGCGTTTCCACTCCAGCCTAGCTTACATCAAGCTTTGTTCTCATCTTTGCCTAATCCTTTTCAACGTTCGTCATTTCCAGCGATGAATCGTTTTCCCGGGACTTCACCAGTCTTGCATTCATGGACTCAGCATAAATTAGGACCCTTCTCAATTGTGAATAACTTTTGGATGATAAACGCTACCAATTCTATGGGTTTGCTTGGACCAGCTCCTCCGCAAACACTTCAAACCATGAATCCTGGAACTATTTCTTATCCATTTCAGCCAAAAATGCCGAGAGCAACAGTCGTGTAAGGACACACAAGAATTTTAGCAATTTAAGATAATTTATTTTTACTTTTTTACGTAGGAATACACAGGAAATCGGGGTACAAAGCTTCCAGATTAATCTTCAAAATAGTAATCTGCCTGTTCCACTCCATCACCAAAACTGGTCATTTGAATCTTCAGCAAATCTGCCGACGGCAGATGTGACAGGTTCTTCACAAAAAGGTATCTTGAAAATTGCCAATGAGTCAAATGCTAAGGAAGTTCAACAACGCACTTCAGGAAATAATTTTCAAAAAGATCGAGAAGTTGATGGAGGTTTAAATCAGAAACTAACGGACAGATTGTTTAGGAAAAGACCTCTCTCAGATTTCGCAGATTCTTCTCAACCAAAAGCTAAACGCCGGTGCCAAGGAATCTTATCAGTGGGAACTTCCTCCAAACCAGTAAGCAATGACGAGAAAATCTCACATATGGTTGAACACGGATTTTTTAAACGGTAAATCTTCATCTAATTTTTAAGTTTTTCATGCTTTTAGAATTGCTGGCAGAGTTCTTCAATAATGTGAATGCTGTGCAGGAGAAAGTAACTTTGAAAGTCTAGAATAAAAGCACAAAAAAATAACTCAAAGAAGCAATTGAACATTCGGCTTTTACACTTTGGGCAGAATAACAAGTCAATTTTTATGTGTAGGTTGCGCTTGTAGTGTGAGTGTACTTAATAAATGGTCTCCTTTGTGTAAATAGCTATAATAGAAATAAAATTGTATATGTCTAGAATATTCTTTTTGTATTAAAATATGTTCAAACAGAAACAATAAACTTAAGCTATCAAAACACTTAACTATGAGGTCATTTTAATTATTTCTATGCTACATTTAAACAACTAATTAACGTTCACTAACCTATTTTACAGAATTCCCTTAACAAATGCATCTTTTCGTACAATCAGTCAATCATCGAGTAGTTATTAAGCTTAACACAGAGAATAGAAGACTAATTACTCTAATACCTATTTTAACAATTTATTTAAAATTATTTGCCGGTTTATCGTTATCTTAACTGTTTCTAATTCATCGGAAACCCCTGATGACCTGTTTTTAAACTGAATAGGAAAGTGAAGTGTGTAGGTTTTCAGTTTTTAATTTTTGATTAAATTGTTTAATTTTGCAACGAATCTCTAAATTATTGTCGACTTTATTGACAACTACTTCGTTAGATTGAGGACTCTCTTGGCCAGTGACAGAAATTTTGAAGAGGGACAATGTCGTTTTGAATAGTCGTTAGACAACGTTTGGTGAAGGTACGAACTCTGGGAGGCTTTTTGTAAAGTATTTTTTGCTTTAGAATCAAGAAAGTTTTAATATTCTGAAGAAATCGAGTGAAATTAAGAGAAAAACTGGAAATGGGAGATTTAAAAAATCACGGAGTTTGTAAGCGTTGCCGGTAGAATATGGTTTTTAATGGGAACGAAGTCAAAGGGTTGAAACATATTTTCAAAGCTAAAAAATTAAGATAATCTATTTAAAAATATTTAAAAATTGTTTGTAAAACTTGCTTCATTGAACTATTAAACGTGATAACCAATTTTATTTCAATTCTCCAATAACTTTTGAATGCAAAATTGTAAAATTAAAAATCTAATTTGTAATTTGCGCCAACAGGCTCCACTTGTTTCTATTTCCTGTTTCAAGCCTTATTTAAATCTTAGGTAAAACTAAAATTAAACGGACTAATTTAAAATCCAAACTATAGCAAAGCGAATTTGACTTTTATCAATTTTTTACTACCTATCCTTTCTAACGAGTAACATGGCAGTGATTATAATCTGCATTCTTCAAATAAATTGGTTAAATGATAGGTCTCTTATCTGATTTCGTTAAACGTAAATCTCATCCAATGCTCGTCCTCCTGTTCTGCAACAACTAAATGAATGGATTATTCCATACTTCTTCATAAAAAAAAGAAACAATGTTTTAAGTAATTCTGGAAACGATTTTGAAATTACCTTTTCATTTCCTATCTGGAATCTTGTTGAATATTACGATTAAATTGCTGATTCGCATGCTGACTTTTTTCCTAAAAATATAATTTAAGATTAAACAAAATATTTTAATTGAAATAGTATAAGTATAAACTATCCATCTTTAAACTATTTTTATGTTTATTCATTACAAAATACTTTTAAGAATGAGATTGCTTTATCGTTGCTGGCTTACCTTATCTATTTTCACTTTCTTTGCCACAAATTCACCGTTAATCAGAGTTGTTAAATTTCCCTGGAATAATTAGACTTTAAACTTAAAACAACTACTTACATATGATTCGGAATATCTAATTAATCAATCATAATGTTTTTTACTTTTCCTTTACCTTTTCCTGATTCTCCGGCCATTCTTTTATACTTCCGGTAATTCTACGCTTGAGGGGGATCGGGCAGAGCAAAACTTTATTCTGTAAATTACAAAAATCGTTATTTAAACTTTTTTACTTTCAAAACTTTTAAAATACAATGCTCACCCTTTCTGTAGACGTTTTGACTGCCAAACGCCGCCGTAGGCGAACTGTCGGGCGTTTTCTTTTTTCATTAAGAAAAGGTTCATTCTCAGGAGAGGAAGAACAAAAATTAGATATTACGGAGTCATTCAAGGTAACGTTTGATCCTTGTCCTGATGCAGGCGAGTTAACCTGTAAGTGGGGTTGCTCTTTCGCTCCCATTTCCTCAAGTTGATTTTCAACTTCAACAGGTTCTGCAATTGCAACGGGAACCAGAGCGGTGACGGATTCTTCCAAAATGTCTAACGAAACAGAATCAATTGCTTCCAGAGCTATCATCTGCTCATTTCCTGCTATATTCACCAAGTTGTCAGCATTATTTGGAGCCTGAAGCTGAAATGCAATGAGCTCAGCCTTACATTTTTCTAATTCCAACTCCGCAATCCCCACTTTGCTTAATCGCGTTATCGCACCTGAAAATTACAAATAAATTCGCATATAAACAATTGTATTTAACAATATAAGAGAGAGAGACGGAACTATTTAATTAATTGCAGTGAAAGTCTTACACTTTGTTTCAATTTCTTTCCTCAAATCGCTAACAAAATGCCGTGACTGATTAGCGTGTGGAATTTTTGCAAATTCGCATCCACAGACATTTTTGCTGCCTCCAATTGCAAAAGGTTCAGGGAAAACTTTTCAAACCCTTCAGAGCAGTTCGGGCAAAGCTCCACGACTTGGGATAAGTTTTTAATAAATTCACTTCCATCCTTTTTCATTATTTGCGGGAAATAATCCCCTGCAATTTTTTCCACATCCACTTTCAGCAGATGCTGGAGTGCCAGAATGGAATGACACGTTGTTTCGGAAGGAATTCTCCAGCAGAAAAAACAAGCTCCATTGGTGGAGAGGAGCTCTGCCTTTCTTTCTTTTAAATTCTGCATTTTTGCAAGTTTCAAACCCAAAAATATACAATTAACTTCAAATAAAAGAAAAATTGGCAGTTAAGTTTGGCAGTGAAAAATTTTACTTTTCCAAAGAAAAACAAAACCAGAATGAGATCAAAAAAATGCCACTTGTTGAGCAGAGCTATCCTGCAATCGCTTTCTCCTCATCTGCTAAGCAATATTTGCACATGATGAATAAAAATGAATTTGCAAGATCTTTAAGAAAGCATGATAATATCACCATTCCTTTCCATGATAATATTCCGCCCTGTGATTTATTCATTGACGAGGATTTGTCGGTAGATGAACAAGAAAGAATCATGGGGAAGTTCAGAGTGTACTTCTTAACGGGAATTCCACAAGCTCATTCCATTGCGCATTGAATCTCTTCATGGTCAAAGCGAACCGTAATAAACTGGAGAAGTTTAAGAAGAAAAGTAAATATTCATCATATCATTATCGTTGGCACAAGTGACTCTGCTCTGACTCAAACATATTTTCAGTTGTCTGAAAAAACTGCAATGACAAAACTATAATAACCTAAGATTGTATGTATAAATCTGATCTAATTCTTAAGCTGAGCATTGCATTTACTTTAATTCCACCTTTTTTGCCTAATGACTCAAAGGATTTTTAACAAAACCCTGTAACAAAAAATGATAAGAACCGTTGAATACTGAATGCTTATTCATTTCATCTTAAAAACATCTCTTTTTACTGCTTATAAAGGAAAATATCGTAAGGGTCATTGTCAATGCCAAATTGTGCGTTCAAAAAAATACGAAAGGTACTCACTTTTTTTGACTCAGTTTAGTGCTGCATTGACACATTTTTAATATTAAACTTAAAAATAAAAATTTACGACTTGCAGCTGGCTCATTACCAAAGATTAGGTCGTAATTTTCATAGTCATCAGAATAATCTTGATGATCACCCAGTTACGCACATTAATCTCATTTTAAACTGAGCAAGTCATTCAGGGTAAAAAAGTCAATCAAAACAATCCTAACCCACCACACAAACCAGAGCATTTCAAACAGCGTTGATGGATGTCATGAAAATAAGAGTTTTGATTGCCCAACAAAAATCTCCGATTTGAATGCATAAACTTTAGAGGTTAATTTAACCATAATTAGCTTTGTTCACAAAGACGCATTTTAAGTAGCATTTTCTTACTTTTTGTCATGCTTATCCATTCTTTACAAAAAGGGCTTTAACGCATTTGCTTTGTTCTGTCGGAAGAAAACGAGCATCTCCGAATTGTAAGTGAACTTTGTACTTTGGGTTAGCTAATCAGTGTGCCTAATTGAAAATAAACAGGGGAAGGAATCAACTCAAGAATAGATTGACATTATATGTGTATGCATTGAAGAAAAGCCTAGTTACTAGGCTTTTCTTCAATGTGCAAAGATAAGTGTAACCTTTTATTTGCATTCAAGCTAATTCGTGAAACTTCTATATGGCAATTACTTGCGCAAGTTGTATATAAGTACAGTAATAATCTATGTCAGGGAGTGAATAATTTAGCGTGAAATGCAGCGTGAAAATATTCCAAAGAACCAATATTTTAAAAGAAAAACTTCTTCTGGTTTAAGTGGCCAGAATCCGTTAAGGGGTAACTTCTGGTTTTTGCGGATGGATTTTTAAAACAGCAAGATTGTCGTGGAGTCAACCAAATTGGCAATTCCTGGTTGTCATTGAAAAAAATTAATGTTTTTAGCAAGAGAGATTTGGGTTTTAAATGGAAAACTGCTATATCGCAAGTTTAATCTTTCTTGTTTACATCGACAAGAAATTATTTTAATTTTGAACGTCTTAAGTGTACGTAGAAAATGTAGGTGGTGAAAGGAAAATAGTTTTTCGAATTGCATGGATGTTCATCAGGATACGGATTACGCAGAAAGGGATTCCAGGAAGAAGAGAAAGGACAAAGAGAAAGCCTTGTCATGTTTTGGCTTCACTTTAATACGTGGGGTGGACAGAGACAGATCCACGTAAAAACTATTTTGCTTTCACTGAATTTTGCAGGATAGAACCCTTAAACATACTGTAATGTGCTAATATAACAAAGTCCTTGAACAACTACTGTTTCCGTGTATTATTCCAGTTGGGCATTATCCAACCATCAGTTATAAAGGAATTCGTAAAATTCCACGAGGTTCCTTCAAATTCAATAATTTTTCACAGATACTAATTGAAAAAATAATAAAAACAAAAATTATGTAGCATGTTGTCAATCAATAGTGCAATAATTATTACTGGTTTAGCTTGACAATTAAGCCATTGATAGATTTTACCTCGGTTTTTTCCAAAAACCAAAAGAAATGCGCAGTCTTGCATTCCATTCACTAATTAAGTTTGCGTGTTGAGGAAAAATGCAATGAAATAAGGAATCTAGATAGAATCTAATTTGATACTGTAAAAGTGAAATGAGAATCTCAATAGATCCAAGGAATTGATTGGGAATCAAGTTTACAATGTTTGAAAGAAATAAAAATTGCTTTGTGCAAATTTCTTTTTAAAAACTACACGCATGACAAAGTGGCATTACGATCCTTATGACCTTGATCAGCGAAATATTTATTTTCAAGAATGCGTCTTTGAACAAGACCTTTGCGCGAATGAGTCATTTATGAGCATTTTTAATTACCCTCTTAATTACTATTTCTAAATCTTTGCAAATGAATTAAAAAATCAAATGAACCCGGTAATGTAAAATCCTACAATTAGCGATCAAAAGAGACACCCTGTTTCATCTTCATCCTGGGCTTTCTTTGATTTCTTACCTGTCTATGCTTCCCGTTCTTTTCATTTTTTATTGCAAACCCCAGTTGACTTTTAAATTTGCAATGTTCAAAAGCTATTTTCCGGTAACTATTTTCGTGTCATTTTATTGCAATGGAATCAGAGCCTCGTGGTTTTAATGCAGACCTCAACGGTTGTCTAATTTTTTTGAGTAAAATAGGTCCTGAACATTACCAAGATATGCGGGTTGTCAGCTGCTGAAAAATCTTAATGCCGTTATGATTTGTTAGTCATGGAATATTCTACAATATTTCTCTCATTTTTAGTCAAAAATGCTACTATTACTCGCGCATAAAGAATGTGTAACTATAAACTACTATGAAAATCCTTATCCACATGGTAAATTGAACTGTGAATCTTTCTCGAAACCAACAAGAAAGTATCCGAGAGAAGTAGGTTTAAAAGCTGTTGCTTCACCAACTTTCCCTTCAGTTGGAAACTAGCGTCCAAAGAAGTCGTAAAGAGTTGAGCGACTATTTCAAAATTAAAATATGAAGGAAACTATACTTTTTATTTGTAATAATTGTGCAAAAGGGAACAAAATGGCAAAACAAAGCTTGTGGGGATGGCGGGCAAAAGTTGTTGCATACCTGGATATTGTAAAAACTATTTTTTACTTAAATTCGGTAACACTTTTTATTTAATACTAAAAGTTAAAACATTTTTGGTTAAAGGTTTTCACCGTGATTTGCGAAGGTGCAATATTGGTTGACACTATTAATTTTAGAGTGACCAGTTCAGATGAAGTGGCAGGCTATAATTTGGATGCCTGGCCGACACTAGAAAAAAGTACGAAAACTTTATAATTGATTGTGTGAAAAAAATGATTTTGACAATTACTTATTTTTTAATAGTTTTCCAGGTAGTAGTGTTGCTAAACCTGCTTCTGGTCACACTCCTCACTGGCGTCCAATTTTTTGCCGCGGGACAGCTAATCGCAGCAACAGAACCTGGACGTGGTCCTCGACATGCTCGGAAGTTGACCATGTACTGGATAAAAGTAACGCTCGTGTTGTTGGCGTTGGCGATAATTCCAACCACGATTCTTGGATGCTTCAGCGCCATATTCATTAACACAATTGTGAGGCTATCTTTTTTAAAGGTTGTGGATATGTTTTTGCTTGAGTTGAAATCAAATTAGAAAGTTGAATGGAATTTAATTTTATCATAACATTGATTCCCTCTATTTAACAATAACTCAGCCGTGATGCATCTTGTGTTATAATAATTTCTAAGAATTTGCTGGTTTTATTCTATTCAGTGCAAGTGAAAGCCGATGAGTCAGAAAGTGTGGCAGAAAACGTGACAAAGAAGCCGAGATGAACTGTTGCTGTGTGGGTTGCGCGGAGAAAAGGTTTCTAAGACAAGGGTGTTGAGATTTATGTTGTTAGGGAAAGTAGCGCAGAGGAGGAAAGGAAGTTGTTCATCCTGCTATTGACTTTAAGTGACAGGTAAATGGAAAGCTGACTTTTGATTTCAAAATAAATGTAAGCTTAAACATAAACTTTATTACGTATTCTGTATTACAATGCTGTTATTGGGAAAAGCATTGATTAGAAGAAGATAAAAACTTTTTAATACAAGTCGGACATTGTCAAAAGCTTGCTTACTCAATCCTTTAATCAATGGTTTGAATGCTAAAAAGATTAAGCAAAACTTGAAACTATTCCCTATCTAGCGGTATTTCTGCAATTGGGCAATATTCCTTGTTTATTTTTTGCGTGCAGCATCTATTGCAATTACTAATTAAGGTTTCATAAACCAAGGATACTCATCGAAAAATGGAATAGCGTACATAAGTAGTTTAACAAGGCAAGGCTTTATCACGATCCACACTTACATAAAAGATTCAACTTGAATTTGCTTCGTATTGAATGTTGAGGTTGGCCAGGTAAGGAGACGTGGAATCTGGAAGTAAGCATAGGCTATGCATTGACCTTGAAATGCAAGTCTTAAACAAGTTATTATTTCTTTTCATTTTTTTAATTCGGAATTTTATTCATTTTTTACACTTTCCAAGTTCAGTGTTGTTAATGACGACATCTGCTGAAAAATTATTTTCATTTCTTCCAAAGCGTATTAAATCACAGTTTAATTTTTTGGTATAAAAACAAGACTACTTTTAATTACTTGTTTAATTGTAAGTTTTATGAGTATTAAAACGTGGGGAAAGTTCAGGGAAGCATCTGCAAATAGAATTTTAGGATTCCATTGAAGTTGACAATGAAACGGATTGCGTAGAAAGGGTTTCCAGGAACAAGAGAAAAACACAAAGAGAAAACGTCTTGTCCTGACACGTTTTGGTGTCACCTTTATACGTTAGGTGGAGAGAAATAGTCCTGGTAAAAGATGTTGCTTTCACCAACTTTGACTAGGGTGGTCGGAAGTGGCCGGCGATGGTCATAAATAGACTCCGGGAAAATATTTTTTACATGTTTGTTGTGATTAGAGATAGCCTTCCAACGTTTTGTATACATACATTTTAGCAAAAAATGGGTCATTTAAGACCCAAAGTTATTTACATATTTTGAGAAAATATCCACATATTTGCATATTTTTGCAAAAATTCGCGGAAAATTTCATATTTTGACGAATTTTTTACATTTTGATTGAGTAGAATGACATTTTCGTGCTGTTTCTGAATTTAACATAGTTGCAAATCTATAAAGTAAGGATCAATATTGTGAATAATTAAGCAAAACGTTGCTTTAAAAACCGTGTGGAAGAAATTTGTCATAAAATTGGCTTCAAAAACATCAAAATATGCTGAATTTTCATGTTTTGTTTACATATTTATTCATATATTTTGGCCATTTTATTCACATATTTTCTCGGAGTCTAGATAAAAATAACATCCAAATATCCTCTTCTCCACAGAATCTCCTATAATATTACAGGAGGAATAACTGGAATAACTGAGAACAATCCGATTATTGTTAAAGGACTATTTAGATTGTTTCTCAAATTGCCCGGTTATAACACTGTTCTACTGCTGTGTGCAAAAAAAAACTTTCCAACTGACTTTTCTTCCCTCTTTGTCAGTTTATATTTCTCTGGATAACCAAATTTGCATAACTCGCTTCAGCTTTTATTTGATTAACTAAACTTGTATTTGGGATTGTTTTCGGGAAGAACAACGTGAACATGTGTGAATCGCTTCAGTACTTCATATAGTGTAGCAAAAATGATTAAGATTTCTTCGCAAAAAGAAATTCAAACAAACAAACCCTGGTTTTATATACACTAATCACTTAATATTTCAAGCTATTGCTCACCAAGCCATGCGCAGTATACGGAAAACGAATCATATTTGTATTAATAAAATAAAACAGGTCGTTGCAAAGATATTATCTTTTATAACGACCTTTTTTATTAACTCGGATTTCTCTGGATAACCAAAAGGGCATAAATGAATATTGCTGCAGATGCAGCTATGATATTGTTCAATTATATTTTTGATTGCGTCCGAGAAAAACAAGGAAATTGTGCATTGTGCAATTTTATTTAATCGTTTATGAACTGCACTCCAACCGCAGTATTTACATTTACCTGAGTCCCAAGCTTTTTCTGACGTCCTGAAAAAAGAAAGGTCTACCGCATCCGTACCGAAAGTCGAAATGGGTTCCGTGATAGCCTATGGGAAGATGGAAAGTTTGAGTGCCAGACTTTTTCGTTAGTTCCTTTAGATTGATTCGTTTTGAGAAAAAAGATGAGCAGTCTGCAAGTCTTTTTGCTGTGTTTTGAATGAATTTATGGCCAGATATTTTGATATATTTATATTTATACCAGATTTTGATGAAGTGAATGTACTTTGGGGGTAAGGTGACACGTGTTCCGAAATTATAATGCATGTCGGCAATTAATAGTGCAATACCACCGGCTTACCTTAACCATTAAGCTATTGATGGATTTTACCACAGTGTATTATGCTAACAGAAAAACCTACTCTTCCATTCAATTCATTAATAGAGTTAGCGCAATGACAGAAAAATGCAAAGAATTGAACTAGATAAAATCTTTTTTAATAAAATGTTCTAAAATGAAATGGGATTCTGTCTGAACCGATCCGAGGAATTGCTTGGGAATAAAAATTGCATTATGCAGTTATGAAAATTACACGACTGGCAAAGTGGATGACATCAGGATTCTCCCTAAAATGACCTTGATCAGCGAAATAATTATTTCAAGAAACGACCTTTTAACAACGGATTGGCACAACCTTGGCACAATGAATGAGTCATTTGTGGCCATTTTTATAATTTAGATTCAACACGATGTCAATCCATGGTTTCGGATGAATGCATTTAATTAATTAATTTTCGTACGTTTCTATAAATCATTGCTTCAAAAACAAAATTCTCCTGAAAATCCTTGCAAAAGATCTAAATAATGTTTTCTAAGGTTGATTTTGCATAAAGATAATTCATTATTACACTAGGAATTTGTGATTACGCGATAATCATGAGCAAAAAGTAGATTATTGGGACTGACTTCGTCAAACGGGCTGGGGATAATGGCAATGACAAATTCACTTTGAAAGACTCCCCGGACTAATACTCGTAAAACGCAAGCAAGATCATACAATGTACAGTTATTATTTTTATAGCCTAAAAATAAAATCTACAAAAACAATTTGAAGAGCTACGTCATCATTATTCACTTTCACAGTTAATCTGAAACCGGTTAAATATGATGAATGTAATAGTAGTATAGAGCAAGGACAGTTTTTGCTTATAAAGCTACATTCCATCGTGCAAACACAGATTTATAACATTTATTTAGCAGATCTGTAGTTTTGCTAAATAGCGGGCCTTTGCTGCGACAAATGTTAAAATCTACGGATATCGGCCACACAGCAAATCTCCGAAGGTTTACAAACTTATGGAGCCTTTTCTAGTGAATGGAGTGCTTGTTTCAAAGGGGAAGTTTTGGCAGTCGGAGAGGAAACTTCTGCTCAAGTCGCAGTCATATCAAACGCTTAAATCTTACATGTCAAGGTTGAACAACTGCAAGGGATTTGTGAAGGGATTGGAGGAGATTTTTAAGGATGGAAAGGCTCATGAAATTAACGGACTGATTAATTCTTCATTCATTAAAGTGATCAGTGGTTAGTAACACGTTTTAAAATGATACTTAACTATTTTAATGTTTTAATCGTAATGGTATTTAAACTAGAAATAATAACCGGATATAATGATGACGAGTCCAAAGAGTACCATCATAACTTTGAAATGTAAAGGCAAATTTAAGTAAAACTTGTTTAACATCGTGCAAATCGTTACAACAACTAAATATTTACTGTTGGAAAGATAGCTTTTTCAAGTGCCTGCCTGCTTGGTTGCTTATCAAGCCAATTTGGTGGCTTCATCCACAATCTAAAAAGTTGGACAAAGCGATCGGAGAAATGTTTGATTTTGCTCGCAGATTTATCTCTTTTCTAATATCCGATCATATACTTTCTAGTGGATTCTTAAAAGCTTTTTAACACAAATTCAAGAAAAAAGAAATCCTCGCGCCGAAGAAGTAAAAGAAAAAGTGGAGGATATCACCCAGGGATTGTATTTATCCATGGACTTTTGTTTTTGTATGTTTTTACATTGTAAAAATGTAAAAAAGAACATGGAAATATGGTAAAATCATGTAAAAAAGACGATGCAA
>JAANSO010001297.1:0-18000 GCA_036507315.1 Lepidocyrtus fimetarius | reverse complement strand
GCCAGTTCTATATTCCTTTTGTTAACAATCGCAACCTACATTGCCCTTTGGGAAAGACACGGGTCAACCATACACGGAAGGACGATTTTGTCGCATACAATATCTCTCTTTTTTATGTATATATTCCTCGGCTTGGCACATATAATTGGGGTAACATCCGCACATAACTCGCTTGGATCTGCTGGATGTATCGGAATTGGTAAAATTAGTAGTAATTGTTTTACACTTGTTCTATTTACATAACATAACAACTTGCTTTAAAATCTAAGGCATTATCACACATTTCTTCTTCCTGGCGACCTTTTGCTGGCTGTTCCTCATCAGCGTTGATTTATGGCTGACATTTCGGTAAATACACAAGACACGCACATGAATGATACAACTGTAAATTATTTTTTAACATGTTCTTTATTACCCCAATAGAGCATTTACACCTCGATCAGGCACAAGGTCGAAAGGTTTCAGCCGGTACATAAATGTATTCAATATTTGGATGGGGTGTCCCTGCCATAATCGTCATTGTAGGTATCATCCTCGAGGATAAATACCCGTAAGTGAACTAATTATCCACGGAAAAACAAACATCAATATTAGTCTGCGAGGATATTAATTTCCTTGAGTATTTACACGAATTTAGGGAAGATGAATGTCACACTCTACTTACTCCAGCGTATGGAAAAGACTCTTGCTTTCCACAACAGAAAGCTCTTGGAGTGTATCTTTACTATCCAATTGCTGTCATGATATTCCTCAACGTAATCTTCTATTTGATGACTACTTTCAAATTGTACTTGTACCGAGAGAGTACAAAGATGGCTACGAAAGATGATAAACAAACACAGTTGTAAGTAATCGTTGCAATACTAATAATGATTAGTTAAATTGCAATTGAATGATTATGATTGATATTTTAGCTACCGGCTATTCTTAAAGTTGTTCTTCATTATGGGCGTCCTTTGGGTAATTTAAGAATAATTTTACAACCAGACATTTGTATGAATGATGTCTGCAGAAATTAAATTTTTGCAGGTATTTGAAGTAATTTCTTGGCTGGCAAGTGGGAACGGCTACCACTGGTATTGGATTCTGTTCGACATGTTGAATGTTCTGAGGGCTCTGGCAGTATTCATAATCTTTGTGTGCAAGCGAGACATTATATTCTCCCTGGAAGAAAAATACCCTTGCTTAAAACGTAGGAGTGTAAAAATATTACTTTACAATTTTGCTTTTATCCTTATCTGCACAATATTTTATGCTGCTTGTTTTAGCTCACAAACTGCAAAAGAAAGCATGTATAATTTTATGACAGGTACTGCTGCAGCAACTGAATGATTTAAAATATTTAACACAAGCTTTTAAACGTTTAATATTTTAATTCCAGCTGTACTTTTACCCTTTGCGTGGCTTTTCAAAACAAAACACGGAGGAGATCCTGGTCATCGGGATTCGTCAATGACGAGAACATCCACACTTCGTCAGACTTTATCAACGGATGGGAAACCCGAGTCGATTGGGTTGATTGTTAACACGCATCAATTTAAAGGATCAAATTAGGAAGCACGTTTAGTTGCGTTTTTATTTTTGTGATTTTTATTCACTAAAGCTTTATTGCAGCCTTCTAGTCATGAGTTTACATGCCAAAGAGAAACATTTACACAAAAGTATACTTATTCATTGATCAAATATGTAGAATCAAATGTATTACTAATTAACTTTAATTAACAATATAACCCGTTTAATCCTGACTGTTTAAAAAGTAACAACGAAGTTGTACAACGGATGAAAATAAGATAGAATTGAAAATTGGGATTAGTNGTTTAATCCTGACTGTTTAAAAAGTAACAACGAAGTTGTACAACGGATGAAAATAAGATAGAATTGGAAATTGCGATTAGTAGTAATATATTCATTTAAATTAAGAGTTAAATCTGATTGTCATTTATTACTATTTTTGGTTGTGCAATATTTTTGTTATTTATTCAAATTACTTTTGTAAAATTAGCATGTAGTATGTATTATAGTGTAAGTATTGAGTAACTGAAGTATTTAATGACTTGCGATGGTAAGTAAGCTGTAAGTAATCATTAATCATATTCATATTTGCAAGAATTCTGGAAGTAGCGGTAACTTTAATAATAAATATATAGCTGTTACCTTTAGAGTGAGAATTAAATAAATTGTAAGTTTGGTTGTGTTTGTGATTTCTTCTGCAATGCCATTTTCAATGCAAAAACAACAATATAATGATAGTCAATGATTCTAAGCTATTGTTGAATATTATATACATAGATAATATTGGTGTTTAATACGAGTAGGTAATGTTTGCAGGAAAAAATAAAGCCAAAAAATCAGTAAGTTTTAGAATTTAGTTTTTGAAAAATGTATTTTATTCTGTGTCATCCAGCTTTTAAATGCTTATCATTTGGAGATGGGAAGTGGATGGAGTTTCAAAATATTATTGAAACCTCTAAATTTAATTTATTTAAAATGACCGAATTTTTTTAGTGTGACTGCTTTTTACTTTATCATAATTTACTTACAAAAATGTAACTCATTATTAACCAATTTAACAACCTCTTTCCAAGAAAATTACACAGACGGGTAGCATAATTAATACTATCATATCATCATACTGTTCCTCTGGATTGTCTATATTTTAATGCTTTTGCGATAGTAAAATTGATGACAGTGATTTTCACAGTTTTTGTCCTCCGCTGCGAGCATAATGTTAAAGTTTAACCAGAGCAACGCATTCACTTCATTGGAATTTTGAACAATACAGTAGTAAAAAACTTTTATTGGAAAATTGGGTAAAGGGATGACGCCATTTTTAGTGGAATGTGAACATAGCTCACTTTTAGATGTGTCAGCCGTATTGGCACATGCTAGTTCAATTTTGCTAAAGTTTTTAAAATGTCAGCTTTAACCCCGAGAGAAGAAGACCTAGTTAAAATACTTCGTTCTCGAACCTCCGACCTTTCTCTGGACCATGAGCAGCTTCAGGACCAACATTTAATAAGATGGATAAGGGCTCGAGATGGGGACCTAGCAAAAGCGGATGATATGCTCCGGCATCACCTTCAATGGAGAAAACTTAACAAAATCGATTCCTCCTTGCTTCACTGGATTCCATCCACTTTTCTAACGGAAACTTATTCCCCAAAACTATGCGGCTTTGACTCTGAAGGTTGTCCAATCCTCCTCCTCTCCTTTGGGATTTGGGATATTCGTCCGGCTTTAGCTCGTGGGGAAAAAGAAAATCTAATTCGGTACAAAGACCAAGTCTTGGAGCAAATCATGAGGCTTATGCAAATCTATGAAAACCAAAGAAAACACTTTAAACCCTTTTTAAGCTGTAATCCCACAAAAATTACGCAATTTAATTGTATCTGTGACTGGAGTGGTTTCTCAATGCGGTATATTCTGTCCAAGGAAGTTGTCGACGTGATTTTAGACTCTGCTCGAAGTTTTGAAGCAAATCACCCCGAAAGATTGAAATCTGCTTATAACCCCGAACGACCATCCACGCGTTAAACCCATGTTATTTTGGAGTACAAGGGTAAATCTTGTCTTCTTCTAGTTTAGTGTTTATTTTAACGAGTAAAACTCTTCTTAAACTGAGATAACGTTAGACAACAAATGTGCACGTTTATTAGACGGCTTTTAGTCGTATTGAAACAACACGATTTTATATTATAAGGGAAGTAGTTAAACACGACTTTAACACTAATTAAACTCAAAGTTATTTCTAAATACAATTGTGTACTACCATAGAAAAAAATGCGTCTCACAACACGCACCAAGATTAAACCTACTATTTTCACACGAGGAATTGCCTTTACTCCACAACAGAAACAAAAAACAATATACAGAGCCAAACAACGATGAAGGCAAATACAGTTTCGCGAAAAGCAAGTCGAAAAATTAATAACAGAATTGTTAATTCTTTAAATTTAATTAGTGATCATCCAGTTATATTACCTACAAGTAGTTGTTCTCCCACCTTGTCTAATCAAACTTTATGTGTTTCACCTGAAAAATGTAATTCAGATTGTGATTTATTATTAATTAACGATAGTCAGGATGTTAGCCATATATCATCATCTGAAGAAAGTGATAGTGAAATATTAGAAAAAGATTCTTTATCTCAACCGTTTAATAAAACTTTGCAATGTTGGGCACTTCGGCATAATATAACACACTCCGCACTTACGGATTTATTAAAAATATTAAAAATTGACGATAGGATAAGTGATTTGCCCCTCGATTCAAGATCACTTTTAAAAACTCCCAGACATGCTAACATTATTGATCTTTCTCCGGGAAGTTATATATCGTTTAATTGGCTTGTTATCCCTTAATAAATTAATTGATTCAAATTTAGAAATTGAAATACAAGTGAACATCGACGGAATCCCTATTTATAGAAGTTCTAATTCTCAGCTGTGGCCTATTTTTGTTTGTCATACAAAGTCAAAAGTTGTTTTTACAGCGGGGTTGTATTATCGGCCAACCAAGCCAAATAGTGTTGATAGTTATCTTGCTCATTTTATGGACTCGTTTTATCGTATATTCATAATAATGGAGCAGTTGCGCAATACAAATTAGTTTTAGAATCCATCATTTGTGATGCCCCTGCTCGGTCGTTTATAACAGGTATAAAAAATCATACTGGATATTACTCCTGTGCAAAGTGTGTGACTAAGGGAGTGTATAAGCAGAATTGAGTTACTCTTCCTGACACTAACGCCGACTTGAGGACTAACTCAACATTTCTAAGTCACAATCATCCCGAACCCCACAATAATAAATCAATTTTGGAAAAATTGCCAATCGATTTGGTTGCAGATGTGCCGTATGAATATATGCACTTGGTGTGTCTTGGGGTAGTTCGAAAGCTTCTCTATTTTTAGACCACAACCAGGAAAAGCCAAGCAAGACTTCAGCCCCAGGAGCAGCAACGCCTCAGTAATAGACTGGGGAAAGCTAAACGTTACACTCGGTATCACCTTAGTTACCCCTCTTCAACTTACCCCTCCGACACTTACCCTCCCCTATTTATCGTTTTGACATTAAAAGCAAATTTCCTGCACGATGTGTTTGGGAATGTTCTGAAAGAAGAAATCATAAGTGTAATTCACGCCTTACCACTGCAAATAGAGAAATTAAAAATTGCAACGACAACCACAACCACCGTCCAAATCCTGCGTTGATTGAGTCCCTGCAGATTGTAGCAAATGTCAAAGAAATGGCAGCGCAGTGTTCCAATAGACCTCAAAACATAATTGCCAATGCTACTATTGCCGTGGAACCTGCAGTAGCTGCCAAATTAACCTCCGTTACTAATTTGAAAAAGACTGTACAGAGAGTTAGAAAGTCTGAGAACTATTCTATTGCCATTCCACATAGTTTCAATGACTTAACAGTGATTCCTGACGAGTTTAAACAAACATTTTTCAAGCGAAAACTTTTTACTTTTTGATTCTGGAGAAGGAGTGAACAGAATTTTAATCTTTGGGACAGAAAGAAATTTAGAATTACTTTCTAAAAGCCCTGATAGGTTCAGCGACGGAATTTTTTCTGTCGGCCCAAACCCATTTTATCAAGTAGGTGTTCATTTGTTAAAATTAGTATGTACATAATTTTAAAATTTATATTTAATGGCATTTATTGGCTATTAGGTTTACACAATTCACGGGATATGCCACGGTGGAGTTATTCCTGTACTATACGCTTTATTACCCGATATGCAAGAAGAAACTTACAGAAGACTTTTCGGGGCAATAAAAGAATTAAAACCTGATCTAAACCCCAAAACCATTATTACTGACTTCGAAAAAGCTCCCAAAAACGCTTTAAAAGCTCTTTTTCCTTTATCAAAACAATCGGGCTGTAATTTTTACTTCGGCCAATGTCTCTGGAGGAAAATACAGTCTCATGGGACCATATCATCCAAGTACAAAACGGAGACTGGTTTTAATGTAAAGATGAATAGTGTAAATAATGCAATGTATTGTTGATTCTCTAATTTTATATTTCTTGTTTCAATCATCAATTGACTATAAAAATGAAAACTGTTTTAAACCAATAAAAATGACTTTGTAAATTAAGCTTTCACTTGTTTTATTTTATTTATGAGGGGTAAGTGTCCATTGGGTAAGTTTCTTATAAGGCATATGTCCAGAGGGGTAACGGTCCAGACTGGTAAGTGTCGTTGGGGGTAAATAGGGGAGGGTAAGTGTCGGAGGGTTAAGTTGAAGAGGGGTAACTAAGGTAGAACCGTTACACTCCTAGGGACTTTGCGAGAAGGCCGCTGTCTGCCTCTCAAATAGATAACTGGAAGGCAACCGAACTACGACAATTCTTGATTTACACAGGTCCTGTGTTGCTGAGGAGAATCCTTCCTCCACCCAATTACGAACACTTTTTGTGTCTATCTGTTGCAATTCGTATTTTAATCGATAAAAATTCTTATATAACATACAACAATTATGCAGAAGAGTTACTAGTTTACTTTATCAGAAAGTTTGCTTTAATTTATGGAGACCATCCAATATTATATAATGTTCACGGGTTAATTCATTTAGCTAAAGACTCATTAAAACACGGTTCACTTGACAAGTTCTCTTCGTCTAAATTTGAAAACCACCTCCAGAAAATTAAAAAATTAGTTCGTAGTCCTTTTCACGCTTTAAAACAAATATACAACAGAATTTGTGAAGTGGAGAGTGCAAACTATTTAAATCAAAACCGAAACTCCCAGGATTGCAATTTTAATTCTAATTTCCATAAAAACGATCGTTTTGTAATTACAAACAAACAGCGTGATCAAATCGTGCAATTACAGATCGGTCAGATTGGAAAAATTAGTATTTTCCGTACACCAGAAGGAGGGATTCATTGTTTATTTTCCAAGTTTGCCAATATCAACGGCTACTTTACTTCACCGTGCAAATCTACGTTTGTAGGAATTACAACTGTTTCGTGTTTAGTAGTAAGGGAAGTTGAAGTTAATGTTTCGAACATTAAAAGAAAAGTATATTTAGTTCCGTGTGATAATTACTTTGTAGCCGCTCCATTAGTACAAGATGTATTTGATAGTTGAGTTTACCGTTGAAAATAAAAAGAGTGTAGCTGTGGTACCAGGGGAATGGGCGACTCTTATGAATGGAAAACACAAATGCTGGTGGCCCAACTACAAAATATACGACAGGATTGAAAAAGCTGTCAAAAGAAGGGAGGAATCCAATGGTGACTTCAGCGTATACATTGTACGCGTAATGAAAAGATATGGAAATTGTACACAGCATTTAGATTAATAAATATGTCCGCAGTAACGACATTTAAAAGATATACTTTTTATTTCAGAAACATATGCTGAAGCCCGTAAAAAAATTCCCAAGGCCAAAGAATGCAGTGACTGGACATCTGACGCCGATGCCGATAATCAACCAAGGACACGAAAGAAAAAGGCAAAACCTTCCACTACTAAAGAAAGCGAATCCTCAATATCATCAGAAGAAGTTCCTCCAAAACTTCCCCGATTGAATATAGTATCAGCACCTGCAGCAAACCTTGCAAGTAATCAGAACGAGTTGTTCCTGCTTGTGTTTCCTTAAGAAAGAATGCCGTCAATACCTGAAATGGAAGATGTATTCTCTGTAGAAAGGTCAAGGTCATTCACAAAATCTTTTAAATACGCCAACCTCCTCACGCAATCCGTGAACGCCGAGCAGTGTTGGTGAATCTAGCGTTGGGCAGCGTCAAATTGGTTCAACTCGTACGATATTTAATAATAAACCTCTGCTCAAGTATTTTCTTTTTAATTATATAAAGTTTTAATTTGTATTTTATGCTGAATTTACAGCTTTTGAAAAATGGATGGTTCGTAATCTCACAATTATGAAGGTATCAATCAGTCAGCTTCAAGAAAATGTAGACTCCATTCTCCAATCGGGAACATATCGCCCTGGAAGATCTGGTGATAATTCAACCCAAACTAAAGAGGCAAACTTACCAAGCCTTCCTGTACAGGATGATTCTGAAGTAAAATCTTTTGAATTGGCAATGCAGCATCCAACACGTCGCACACTAATGGTAAAATTGTTTTAAATGTTATCCCATTATTCACTGTTTAAAGGGTAAACTCACAAATATTGCTACAATATTTCTCTAGATTACTAAACTTTCATTGAGAGGAGGAAATGATTCAAAGGAGTGTGCCCGGAGAGTAGTTTCTCAGCTAACGCCAAACCACCTGGCACTTTCATACAGCTGGTTAGGATCAAGAAACGGAAAGAAATCGTTTGAAAACTCTGTCTTTAAGTCTATTACATATGGTAGGTATAAAAATGATTATTTTATTAACCCATTGTGTTCTATGGTTTACTCTAAATAAAATTTTTATTTTGGTTTAAGAATCTGTTCGGAAATGCAATAGATTCGCAAATGCAGATGAATCCCAAATAAAAAACTCTTAAGGATTGGCTTAAGTATGCGAGTAAACGTATACGTGAAAATTGCAAGTAAGACGAAGGTTTTAAAATGTATAATGAATAAACATAATGCAAAGGCATTAGGTAGAGTGTCGAAGGTTTGTGTAAACATTGCATTTGAATAGCCCGCCCCGCGTTGTCTCAAAATGTCCCATTTATATTGCCGAGTTGTCAGCTGTATATATGAATGTATGAAGCAGCAGCACTGAAACTATATTCATATGCAGCTGCTGCACTGTTGAATGAAAGGAAAAGAGCACATGCTTTGGCGACAAGATTTTCTTGTAACAGACACCAGACAGATGCACGAGCTAAGGCAAATGCTCAGGTAAACCTTCGACAAATAAATCTGTAAATACAAAAGCATTTGCTCTCTAGAACTATTTAATTTCCTTTAATTGTTTTTCTAGGGCAGTAAACAAAGAGGAAATCATCAACGAGAGTTACCAAGAAGAAAATGATTTAGAAGATGGAGTTGAAGAGATTAATGGACAAGCTGTTAAGATTATAATTAATTCATATTAATTGTATCTTCATTGTACATATAAATTAAGGATTTATTCATCATTATATTTAGAAAAGCAATGTAAAAATTTCCACGACTTTAATGACTCATAGTTAAGCATTCATATTTCTTGAATTTTCTGCTTACGATTATTTCTTTAGAGACTCAAAAGAAGGTCTCAACTTCTTGATTGTAGTTAAGTACTTTTAACATTCACTAGACTAGAGTACTTCGTGATTCATTCATTTTTCTGTAAAAATGGGCAAATCCTATTTTATTTTTGTTCATTTAACTAATCTCTCTAAAATTGATTGTATGCAAAGGATTACTTTATTAATTTAATCTTTTATGATTTTTTATTTCACTACAGACTTAACTTCATTGTTCTTGTGAAAAAGGGTTAAGACTTCAACATTTTTAGGCTAACATTAGCGACGAGAAAGGATTAACAACCCTTTCTAGCACACAACCTTTGTACCTTTCTATTTACTTTATATTTACTCTATATTATGAAAAAGGTAAAAAGTACTCGTCTAATGATAGAAAACTTTGTCCACTCGACTCAGCGAGTTACTATAAATAATGGATTAACGTTTAAATAAAGACACAGTTGAAAATTGAATGTTCTGTTGAAAGCTCTGCTCATTTATTTACTTACTTTCTTTCATTAAATCACGATCTGATTAGTAGTTTATGTCGTTTAGTTGGGAGCTTTTGTGCTCCGGCATAACTCCGCACGAGGATAGGGATAGACAGATTTTTGAAAGCGTTGTAGTGTTTTAAAGCACTTTAGGTTGTTTTTCAACTCCAAAAAGTTAAAAAAATCAAAAATAAAAGTAAAATTCCTAGTAAAGTGTTTTGAATTTGAAATATATGTTTTCTTCAATTCAGTTTTTGAATTAGAGAGATTATTTAAAGAGATTAGCATGCATTAAATCGTCGAAAATGTCAGTGAAATTTTCGGCGAATGGCCAAGTGACCCTGCTGGATGGGACCAACTGGTCCGCATGGAATAAGAAGATCAACCTGGCGTTTCAGGTTCATGATTTGGACGAGGTAGTGTCGGGTGTCACCCCACCCCTAGCGGCTACTGCCACCGCAGAAGCCAAGACAGCGTACAAAAAGAAGGATGCCATGGCCCAGATGTTTATTATGGAAACCTTGATCCAGGATTATGCACAGTGCGTTCTAGATTGTGACTCATCCCGTGGGGTTCCGGCTAGAAGCGAAGGTTGGATATAAGCGCAAGGTGAATAAAAGCGCAAGTGGATAAAAGCGCAGCCGGTTGAAAGCGCAGGTAGATAAAAGCGCAAGGAGAGAGTAAGGAGATAACTCTCACCTTCTGTATCACACTCTCACCGCATGATACTTCTATTCTTCTTCTATCACATTACATAATATAATATCTATTGTAATTCTTTATATCATAGAACAATGCTATTAAAGCCTTCAGTTGATTCTTGGGCTTTGTATACTTCTGATCTCTCTCATCGTTCATTAACATAGAATACCGGGCTGGAGAGAGAAAGGAATAACTTGCAGATATGACAAATGTAGCATAAAATATAATTACAAAACTGGTGAACTCTGATGATCCAGAACTTCCTTTTAGCCATTGCCCCCCGTCCTGGTCTCCAACGATTCCTCCTGTCCAGTATACATCTTCGAAAAGCAAGGACGTCAAACGGGACTCCCAACCGCATTTCATAAAGGATCGATTAGTGCTTTGGACGACGACCGTTCCCATAAAGGCTGTGGGAGCACGTGAAATGCAAAGGGTTTTTACAGGGAAACCCATCCTAAATCGATGTCTCACATCACCCTAATGGTAATCCCTCTCAATGATGTTAATCGCCTTCCCATGAAATGCCACAAGTCCAAGGGCATTTGGACAAACCACTAAGGTTAGCATCACCAGCCCAGTTTCCAGATTGAGAGACCTGAATTCAAAGCTGGCGTCCTAATTCAAGTTCACCTTCCATCATCCAGTCGGCAACCGGAGCCGCGTCATGCAAGAACAAAATTTACACGTGCAGAAGAAAAGCCACTACATTTTTTCTCCACAACACCATCTACCTCGACCACCACCCTAGCTATGCAGGCCAACTCAAAGTCAATCCGAAGGACAACACGAGTGGAACTCCTCTTGCGTGTCTCCCTGGCAATTCAGGATAAGATGATTCTTGGTTTCTCCAGCGGCCAAATTCTCACACAAACCTGTTTTGCAACCCTCAATCGGATTTTACTTCGGACGAACAGGTACCCAACTTATTTCTTTTTCATTTTTCCTCCCCTTCTCTTCAAGTTGTATGCATCATCTACGACGACCAACCCCGTTTTCCTTCAATCAACCTCATGCACACCAACAACTTTCAACAATCGTCTGCTTTCCTTGATCATGCGCAGTAAAATAAAATTCAAGAACCACTATTCAACAACAATTTTAAATTGAGCAACTTTATTTCCACTTCACGGATTTTTTCTAACAAACAAAATCTTCCGACCATCTTCAATGCTTTGAAAATTCCCACCATCTTTACTTCTTTCCACATTCATCTGCAGCTATAAACAACGATTGTGACCGTCTTCGAAACCCCTCCTCCCGGATACCTTCTGGTTCCACCAACAGGTTTCTCCGTACTTCAACTCCTTCACACTTCTTCTTATGCTCTTTCATCTCATCCAGCGTCTTAAATGCCGAGTAACATTCAATGCACAACTTCTTCAGGCCATGCAGCCGATCCAAATGCCGCTTCATATCCTTATACTCGGTCCAGAAATTACCAATCAACTTTTCGTACAAAATTCTGCTCCCCTTCACCTCGTCTTTCTACAAGATGCCCATCGGTCACTTACCCAAAACACTGGGACCCTTCCTCAACATCACACTTCCCCTTGACATTTCACTTTCCGGACAGCACAATGGGTTACAAACCAATGTCGGTACACATCCTCCTTTCGCAGCAGTTTGGCTTGACACCCCCCACTCCACAATGGAACTTCAGCTATTGTTGTGCTTTCCTCGTCCATCCGTAATTACATTGGTACCAGCTGCGAGACCCTTGTGAATAGTTTTTAACTTATACGGCGTAAACTTATGCACTTGTAAGAATGTGGCTCAGCAGCATTCAAGCTTCAATCCATTTACAGGGAGATAATAGCGACAACGTGTTATTCTTCCTTGTTCAAATCGGTGCATCAATCCAGCCATGTAGGTCCTCTGTATTTCAAACGATCCACTATTTAAAAATGATTGGTAAATCTGCACCTTGTCTTCAAGATTTAGTAAGCAGCCTGGAAGAAGGCATTCTTCAAAGCAAGCTTTCTCCTAAAAAAAACGGAAAGAATTTCTTATTATAATAATAAACCATTTTAATATGCAATGGTTTGTTTTAAAAACTTACTGCTGGGGGTGCTGTGAGCCCTGGATGAAATGTTCCATTCCTTCCTTGATATGGCTCTCCACTATTTCGCCTTCGCTTGGCAGTTTCATCCCTCCATTCAGAAAGCCGAATCTTCTTCTTTCTTCCTTCATTTAAATGGGTTAGTTGCGAGTTTGACAGTGTTACCGATCCCAGTTCTTCAATTTTGACTGACAAAATAAGCGCTACAAATAAGCGTAAGCAAAGCCGAGAAGCGATAAGCAAAACAAAAACTAGTAAAGTACATTACAATCAGCTGAAGTTAAAGTTCCTTAACGGAAAAGAGAAAAAATGTACTCTCGATTTGTTTTTTATATGCATCGTTTTGGTTGGTAACCATTGGTTTTTAATTTGCCGGGGCGTTTTTCGGCTGACGCGTTGTATGTCAGCTTACAAAACTATTTTGCATTTTTATGTAAATCTTTTAAGAGTTCATTTAAGTCTTTGCCGTCCGTCCGTACCTACATTGTTCCTTTATCTTTGCTTCATCTACATTTATTATTCAATGATTTTTATTGCCTCTCCGAACAGTGAAATTCCAGGTTAAATTTAAATTTTAGTTTTAAATCATTGTTGTATTTTAATGTCTGTTAAAGATGTCAAAATAAAAAGTTTAAATAAATTAAAAAGGTCGGAATTTCATTCTTTTCGGCGGGTTGAAACAATGCATATTTTCTGTTAAGCTACCATTTTACAGGTTAAAAAGACGTCTCATTCAAGGCAATCGGTACCGGTGTTCAATTTTAATATTTCTCTTTAATTGCTCTGAAAGTATGAGAATTTAGTAAGAACTTGTAATTTAATACAAACTCCTTTCCTTCTGTAAAAGGACTTCCCCTTTTGTTGATGTATTGTTAGAAAAGGGATATTTATGGACAAGGGTCACTTTTATGACTGTGGTTGAGCCCTTTCCCTTTCTGTATTGCTCCTTCTATATTTATTGTTTTATGTTTATGATAGTGTGAATGGTATTGACTTTGTATGTTTATATACATGACTTTTCTTGAAATAAATTTTACTCTTACTTGAAACATTGACCCGAGCACTTTCATTTTTACCCATCCTCTAATAGAAAGTTTTAAAGATAAACATCTTGTTCCGCATTCTGTAGCTAAATATTTTTTCAAAAAACATCTCCGTAGTAAAACCTTTCTCAAAGAAGAGGATACAAAAAATCGAAGCTTGGAGCAATGTTGCCAATAAAAAAATTGTTGGAAAACCGGCTTTGGAAAACAATGGAAGTGTTTTTGTCTGTGACATTCATTGAAAAACGATCAACAAGATTAACTTCATGAAATATGGACATTTTAAAAGAAGAACGATACTCCTGAACAAATAAAACCCTATTTTTTAATATTTACTCATTTGGCAATGTGTCTAAACGGAAAGAAGTTGAACTAGTTTTAATTGTAAATTGTTTAAAACGAGCGTGAATGAGTAAAAAATCCTGGAGCAGCAGCTCTTTTCATGATTGCTTTGTTTAAGTAAGCACAAAATTTTGGGACAAACAAATTCATCATCAAGCTGGAGGCAAATGAACGGAAGGGTAGTTATAATCCGGGTTAAAATTGTGATTAAGCAAACATTATCAACTGATTAGGTTTAATTAACATTCTTGGTGGGTTGTTTTTGTAGATTAGTTTCGGATTGAGTGTTACGCTATGTTTTATCTGGATCCGTTGACCTGACCCAAGTTTGTCTTGAAGGGTTTTTGGAAGTTTTTTAAATGTAGACATAATGACTAATTGCGATTTGGGGAAAGGTTTTAATTTTTGAAGTGATTAGCATTGTAAAATTTGGGTCATATGACTTGTGTGCAAAATATTAGGTCAATTCATATTAAACCGTTTAGTTATCCTTGACGGACGACTCTCACATTTTTAAAATAAGATCCTAAGCATTTTATTACAGATTGAACATTTACTCTGAAAGTTCTTCGACCAAAATAAAAAATAACTTGTTTAATTTACTTAATTCCAAATATAAAATCTTTAACTTTGTATTTTGCTAATCGCTATGAAAAATTTGACTATATTTCAGAAAGAATAAAATCGGAAAAACACAGGAAATGATCAAATCTTGTTTTCATTGTTACAAAACAAATAAAAAATTATTTAAATGGCGTATGTTTCAAATTGTTTCATTTTCGTTTTAAAAACTCATTTTCCTTTCAGAATTGAAAATTGATTTCTAATCTGTACGGATCCTGTTTTTGATTTAATCAAGCAATCCTAATAAACAAAAACAATTGTCAACAAACCCGTTTACTGTTAAAAACTATTCAAAAAGGCTTTTATTTTTTTGAAGAGCTACTAGAACTGCATCTTATTATCAATCAAACATAAAGAGGAAAAAATATGAACAAGTTCGTTGCACTTCACATTTACTCCAGCGGAGGATTTTTATGGCACGTGACATGCAGCGGCAGAGTAAATAGTTCTTTATCAAGAAAGTTAGCTCGAGACAAATAAACTTTTAATCTTTTCTTCATTTTATTTTTAAATCTTCAAATCAGACTCTACGATCTTGAAAATATCTAACTTGAAGTTTCTCTTAAAATTTAAAGAAAATAAATATCGTCAACAAACAAAATTATCTTGTCACTGTGGATTTGCTACACGAAAGGTTCACATTCCTTCATTTTCAGTTATTTATTGAAAAAGGAAAAGCAAACCTATAATTTGGTTGGTTTCACTTGGTTTCCCACACAGATTTGCAAGACTATTTCTTATATAATGAGGATTTCTCAAGATAGGAAGGCAAGTAACAAATGAGTCGATGCACGGATAGTAATTGAGGAAAAAGTGAACAAAATGAGGAAGCATTCTATTATTTTGCTTTCTTTATATTATCAAAAAGTTCTTTATGATGATAATACGCAACCAACTGCAAAGTGCAAACATAGCCATGCTTATCATAATAATCCGTGCTTGATTCGTGTTTTACTACAAACATAAACAAAGACCAAGAAAGATGTTTACTGCGAATAAAATGCCATCAATCAATTCCTGCAGCGCACAATAATGTCCAAGATGAAAACGTTTGTTGCACAAATTGTTACTGCAAACTAAAAGAATATTGAAATGATAAAAATGTTGCAGATAGAAATTTGAGCTTTCTTCGTATTTTCTCTTCTTTGCAAAATTTGGGATAGTTGTGCAATATCTACAGTGACTTTAAATATTTTTATTTATAAAACTAATTATTCATGAAAAAGATATGTTATATTTTAATTACCATTTTGCAATTTAAACAATTTTTACAACGTAAGCCATACAAAAGGATTTAATAAAAGAACATTAAAATTTAAGATTTATATAAAGTAGGAAAGACGAAGAATGTAAGGTAGGTTCAATGATGTCCCGTTACCAACAAGTATGCCTTCAAATTAAAATGAAATATTTATTTCAGTGATTGTATTTTAAAAGATTAAGAACACAAACCAGCAACCTTGATCTCAAATAGAGTGTATTAACTAATTCTTAACTGTTTGGCAGATTACGCTCATTTACAAAACCCAAACCCATTTCGTGTTTAAAAATCTTTTACGAAAAAAATTACATATAAACCTCACAATTTCGTTAGTGTTTTAAAGGAAGCTTTTTTAATCCGTATAAAAAACTAAATGGGTTAATTTATGTCAAATGTAGTAACGAAACAAAAGTTGAATAAATTAAAATTAATTAAGTTAAATACGAACATGTGTTTGAGCGACACTCGAGATTTTTAAATAAACACTTCCGGATTATATTTACAGATGGTAGGGAAGCTTATACTCAAATATAAAGAAACTCAATAATGTTGGTTAATTCCATTTAAAACAGGTTTAGATGTGTTATTTTTTGCTCAAAAATTTAATATCAGGAACAACGACTTAAGAAAAATGAATGCGTAGACATGATAACCGGCCATTAACAAAAGGTTTTTATCGTAACATCAAGGTTGTGCTTTCAATGAAGTTTCGAAGAAATTTGAATTCCTTTTTTATGTTATTTTTGCCGCTCCGCCTGGAACTTTCTACCTCGACCGCATACCAGACCTTTGTTATTGCATTCTTCTTTTCAAAAATCAAAACTCTTTTATTTTCTAAACAAAAAACGAAGGTAGAATCATTGGTGAAGATGCGCTTACATTAGAATAATTTTCTTGCTTTTCCAGCGTCCTTTGATCTTTTTGAGTTTGATCTTGTATTCTTGGGAGAGCCTGTTCAAAATGGACGAATAGTAGACAAATCCAGTTTGTACGCAGCGTAGGCTTGTAAGGATGAAAGTAGTTTTTAAAATATTTAATTTTTAAGCAAAACTTTGTTTTGTTAATGTTTAAATTATGTTGTTTGTGTGTTTTCTTAAATTAATTATTTTGATAACTTTTTACTACAGTTTTATGATTTTGGAGACCGAAATTACCTATGTTAAAGTTGGTACGGTAAATATAGATTTTTGTTTAAAGCGTTGCCATTGACAAGTTCTATTAATGGCTTATATACAACTAGCTATTTTTTGCAATTTAATACTTTTTTGCTACATTGTAAAACAAAATAGTGTTTTTTCTAGAACCAACGTAAACTCGGCTATTATGGGAAATCTACGCAAATTTAATTTTTTCTCCCTCGGAAATATAAAATTTAGCCAATATGCATAAAAAGTTGAAACGATAATTAAGTTATCAGAAGTAAAGAAAAAAGTAAACAATTAATTTCTTTTCATTAGGTTTTCCAACTTCAGAACAGTCTAGGATTGGCTGACACTCCGTAACTGGAGCGCAATTTTTCTTTCACTCACTTTCGCTCTTGCCCCGACATGCAATCATCAAAACATTAAAGCTATTAAATTACGGCTGAAGTAATTAAAGACTTTACATTTTTAGATGCTTTCCAGGTTGTAAGATTTCGTGCGTCAAGTTTTAGCCTGAATTTTAGCCTAGCTACCAATATAAAAAATACTTTTATCAATAATATTGTATTGTATGACTACACCTTCTTTAAATATTTTGCAATAACAATTGCAACGGTACAGAACATAGGTTTCTCGTTTTCTCTTCTCTAAAACTTGTTTTTTGTGTGTTATAAAAACTAAAATATTTTTAGAAGTATTTCTTTCTTTTCCAAGTGTAAATATTATTTCCATGAAACACTCAAGTAAAATTACAATTATCACAGCGTACGTCGAGTTTTATCGTGATCGTGATCTTTTAGAACAGGGACAATTTTAGATCCAGAATTTGCATTCTTTCTCAAGTCACCCGTCCAAAAACCGAATTGAAAACGGAAACAAAAACCTTTCTGAGAAACGTGTTAATCAACCGGAGAAAGTTAGAAGCAGTTTGAGAAACAGGCTAACTGGAATACGCGTCTTTTTCAACTAAAATATTGCATTTTGCGGAGACGAAAGGAGTGAATGTTTTTTCTGTGCAACTGGGAAAGAACAAAAGGTTTTTATAAGAAACTATATTACCGTCTCAAATTGTGAGTGAAGAATTGTTAAAAAGGGAGAATGGAATGAGCATAAAACTTCCATCCGCATAATTTTTTTCTTGTGTGGTTTTGAGAACGGAGAATGAAAAAAGCGGATGTTTTCTT
>JAANSO010001296.1:0-18004 GCA_036507315.1 Lepidocyrtus fimetarius | reverse complement strand
AGGAGAAAAAATTTAAATGTTCATTCTGCGACAAAGCATTCAAGAGAAATTTTTTAAAGGTGCAACATGAAAGAACACATTCATCCGAAAGACCCTACAAATGTCAATACTGTGGTCAAGAATTTAAGCAGAGGTATACATGCAAGTATCATGAAAAAGTACATGAAAAGAAAGGAAAGGTTCGCCCAAAACGACGTGGTAATAATATAATCGAAGCACCGGACGTATAACCACTTTGTTTGTACCAACATTAGATCTAATCTGATGTTCTTCACCTAGGCAAGTTTCTGAGAATGGTAGTGAAAGTACGCTTACCACTACACATTTTCAAAATAATCTACAGAATCTGAATCAAGTGACTTTATCTGCTGGCTCAACATTTCCTCCACCAACTTCCTTATTTTTGAATTTATTTCTACTTTCAAATCCACACCTCTTATTATCAGCGAGACAGTAAGCTTTAACTGCATCTCATTAACCTGCACTTCGCACTCTTTCAGATGCAGCAACAGGGAGTTAATCTGAGAATAAGAAACAGTGATCTAATGTTCTTTGTTAACAGTCGTTGATCGTTTTTGTTAAATCCGAATTGAAGCTTAAAATAAATAAGTCTACCTTTATCTGTCTTATCTTATTCTTCACCTTCTTCTATATGTTTATGACGTGTGCATTTTATGTTGCAACTACTCTAATTAGTAAGTAACTATTGTAAAAATAGTAGGAATTTTTGTTCTCGAAGTTATATTTTTCATATTTTATACAGATCAATAAAATATATCGTGTTTACTATCAAACTTTTATTTGGTAAAAAAGTTAAGGTTTAAACAAATCATACCGGACCAAAGCGTTTACATACATATAAAACTAAACTCAGACAGGATTTAATTGGTCATTTCATTATACAATAAACTCATCAAATTTCCTTTTGCGTCGCTTTTAAATATACCCGGTAGTAATTGTCCTCTTTACCATCCACAATTTTACAAAAAATACATTTACTTCGGTCCTCTGCAGTGGCAGTGCCATCGGTACCAGCACTAGTTTCCTCCGACATTTTCCTAATGACAGAACTGTAATTTAAGTTGTTGTACTTAAAGCTCACACTACACTTCTATGAGGCTTGTTCTTGCTGATAACTGGCCAATTCGCTATCTTTCTTAAATATTTAACTTCCACTTTATTTTGCAAATTTTGCAAGGTTTTGATAATTTCTAATCCACATTCCATTAACTAGTCATTAATTAAACATTAATTAGTAATTGATGCAAACTTTTGATAAAACAGCTGTGCCTTCAACATCAAAAGAATTTTGTTGCGATTTAGGATCAGCTGATTGGCGTGATCTTCTTGGTCCTTGCACTTTGCAGTATTGGCATTCTATGCTTTGGAGGTGGAAGAATTGCATCATCACACTCGCTCAAGAAAGACGTCCTATCTAGAAGTTTCCCATATACCTAAGTTAGTAATAAAGAAAGTTTGGAAAGAAAGCGCATTAAAAATTCTCTGTAATTGAATAATTAGAATTGAATAACAAGAAATACTGAGTCTAGTAGTCTAGTGCCATTTATCTGAGGAAGGAGGTGAAAGTAAAACGTGCAAAATTCAAAATAACTGGAGTATAATCTATAAAAACAAAAGTCATGGATTGGAAGGAGTTTATGCGAGGACTGTTTGGTTATTCAACACCACCACCTCCTCAACCTCCACAGCAAAACCGGAATTCTAATCAATGGCCACCACCTCCCCCAATTCCAGAATTTTCTAGGGCCCAGGAAGAGGAATTCACTCCTCCAAGGATGCCAGATTTAAATCAGCCACTTTTCCCTCGGATGGGGTTTTTCTGGGGACAAAGACCACCAGGGGAAGAAGCACCACAATCAAATGATCAAGACAATGGAGATTTGGATGGCCATGGTCACTTTGTCTTTAATGACTTGTTTGCAATGGTTGGTGGAATGTTTCAAGAGATGGAAAGGTCAATGCGGGATGCAGAGCGGTTTTTTGGAGGTGTGAAAGAAATTTGAAAAGTTGAATTTTTCTGTGATGCTGATAATAATTTTTAATTGAGGGTTTATTTGTGTGTAGATACAGGAATTGAGGACAATAGTGGGAGAATGTTCCAACACCTATTTCCAAGTATGGATGGCGCAGCTTCGATTTTTATGAATCCACGAACAAATAGAAGTGAGACTAGTCAGAGTGGTAACAGTTTAGAAGACCCAAAGAGTGAAAACCTGCGTGATATTGTTCTCAAAGAAAATGATCCTTCATTAAAGGAAAATAGTAGGAATCAGCGACACTATCTTGCTGAGCCTGAAAACCCATCTGATAAAGTGGACCGGGATTTAGATGTTTTGTATAAGAAGTCAATGTTGGATTTATCCGAGTTGCCATTACCTTCTGGAGAAGGTTCGCATCAGTCAAGTCATAGAAATTTGACAACTCCGAGTCCACATGGTATTGAGGTTGAAAGTCCACCCCAAATACGATCTTATTGCCACAGAACGTACCAAACGTTTTTATTCAAGAATGGGGTAATGGTTATAAGTTTAACAAAAACAAAAAATTAGTTCTTAGGAAGGATTATTTCTTGATTTACACATACTTATTTAACTTATTGTTGTTGTTCCATAGCGTATGGAAGGAGAAACCGTGAAGGAAAATCAAAACGGAAGATATGTTACTAAATATCATGTAGATGAAAATGGGACGCGACATGAAACCACAGAATTTTATCCTAAAGAAGGTTCTTCTAGTTCTGGCGGAAACGCAAATGGCACTCTTGGTACATATTATGTATATTGTATATTTTTCAGAACTAATTTTGATGTAAACATCTTTTCATTATGTTGTTATGTTGGTTGATTGTTTATGTAGGTACCTCTTCAACAATCATACCAGCTAGTGATTCGACCTCATTTCATCGATTTTTAGACAAGATTTTTAGACCAAGAATGTAGTAACTTATTTTGGGAAGGATATAGTCATCCAGAGTACCTTTGCCTTTAATAAGCTGGAATCAATTCTTTTTAAAACAAAATGTATGTATCAGTTCATTTAGATATGTAATAAATGCAACACTTGTCATAAACGTTGCACTTTGTTGAGATTTCAATAATAGCTTATACATTTGTACAACATTGCCATGATGCATCGTGCTCTCCATAAGAATTAACTTACAATTCCTAGGGAAACATTCGGTTCCAATCAATAAAGTGCATAAATTTGTTGATTTTTCAAATGTGGAAGACATTTTACTCACTGCTATTTCATAAATACGTCAGGCTTGGTTGCAACAAGCAAAATTATTTGAAATTATAGAGTTTGCAATTTCTATTTATTCACGATATCTTTTGTGATTGTTTCAAACATGTTTCGGAACACTTATCAAGCATGGTTTTTTATCAGTCTTCTATGCCATCGGTAATAAGCCTTTGAGCATTTGGTGCACCAAGGTAAATACTATAAGTCAAAACCGTATAATGCATTCCCGCAGAGCAGAACCCTAAAAAACAAAATGCTGCAATATTCATGTCATTATTATTGCAGGTAATGAATGGTCACATCAAAAGAGTCACCGACCCATGCATTCGCTCAGTTACATTGGAAATCATCGGAAACAATGTAAGCACTACTTACATAAACTGTCCAGTCTGCCCCTACACAAGTCTAGGAATTCGACTTCCGTTCCTTGTCCTGGTCGTCAAAAATCTGAAGCGATACTTCACTTTTGAAGTTGAAGTCCTGGATGACAAAAACTTTAGACGAAGATTCCGTTCCAGCAACTTTCAGTCTTGCACTCGAATCCGACCATTCAATTGTACAATGCCACTCCGTTTAGATGATGGATGGAATCAAGTCCAAGTGAACTTGTGTGATTTCACACGCAGGGCGTATGGAACTAGCTATGTGGAAACTACTCGCATTCAAATTCACGCTAACTGTCGTCTTCGACGGGTAAGTATAAATTGATTTTGCAATTTTTAGACCATCGTCCGATTTACAAGTCATTATACGATACGAGTCTGACCACATGTATTTCATTATTGAAGGTCTACTTCTGCGAACGGCTGTACGGAGACGAAGAGCTTCCTCCAGATTTCAAGGTCTTTGTTCTCAATGCCTCTCGAATGGCTCCTCATGAAGTGGAAGCTGTTTAAAACTTCTCAACCTCCGCACTGAAATTTTCAATGTTAAATCTCTCATTTTACACAAACTATATACCGCTATACATAACCTGTATATATTATGTTTTAATGAATCATGATGATGTAAGATAATTGATTGAGAATAATGCCATGAATGAAGGTGCATTATGAATTTGTAGTATATTCAATGATCATGTAAAGTATAAATAAAACCTGTTGATAGCGCTTTGTTATTCTAAACTGGAATACATACATTTGAGAATTTTTATTTTTTCTCTAGAATTAGCAATAGGTAATTCGTTCACATCTTTTTTTTTAAATTAGCCTATAGAATCACGCGTTACTTGGCTTAGCCTTGGAGCCTCTTCATTTATTATTATTATTATATGAACCTGACCCAGAAGACGACGCAGCTAGGGCGTCCAATTCTGCCTGAAAATCAGAATCGCCCAAACTAGGCACACCAGAACTAGCACATGCTTGCCTCAATAGTTTGTTAAAAGCATTGTCTCCAAGTGCCCCTTGGAGGAATGGAGGCATAGGAGGAGACCTCATGCATGGAGCGGTGCAAGAAGGTCCTCGACCTGGCATCATCATTCCTGGACTACCAAAAGGAGGTGGCGGTGGTCGGGGTAACGGTGGTGGAAAGGGGTATCCATACGAAGGAGGAGGAGGAGGGCATCTATATGGGTCTGGCATAGTATAAAAGTTGCAGTTATTGTAGCATGGCTGTTGTTCTCCTCGAGAATTCCAAGGTGATGGAAGCAATGGAGGTGGGCATCCTTTAGGAACTCTGATGATAGATTTGGTTCCACATGATGGTGGAACTGGAGGAGGGCAACAAGGAGGAAGGGGTGGACAACCGTAAGGGGTTGGGTAGGAGCACGGTAATGGTGGCAGCGGCGGACAAAAGGGTCTAGGACGGGGACAATTTGGGCCACCTTGACTAACACGTACTATTCTTGGTCCGAAAGGATTGCCATACTTGCTCCGGAATGGTGGTCTAGGACCTCGATGCTTTTTTACATGTACTGAGGACCCCTTATTGCTGCCTACAAAATAAATTTGGGAATTGATGTTTATAAACTGATAATTCAAATTATATCGTCTTCTTTACAAGGTATGCTTATTGCACAAATTGTACAAATTGGCAGACATACATACTAGACGCGGTCGAGGCTTTATTTGTCCCAGTGGAGCCTTTTTTAGATCCGGCATCAGTTTTCGTCAACGAAGGCTTTTTAGTTTCATTGTCACCTGCAATTTTTTTGATAAAATTACTCCACCATCCCCCTTTTTTCTCTTTGTCTCCCATGATAAGCTAATTTATGAATGTTTTAATAAAGGAATATAAAAAATTTTGACCATAAATTCTGGTTTCATATGCCAAAAGTGGGCTATGTTACCTTTTTGTAAAAATCAGCGTATTTCTAAAGATTTGCCATACTATTTTACAGGTCGAGGTAAGCTTAACGATATCTGTAGCAAAGTCATAGCGACTGTCATAGGTTGGAAAGGTTATCGGATTACGGTTTGGTGAAAATGGTGAAAGCAATAGAGAGCTTACGACTAGTTTATACAGTAAGATTATGGGATTCTGATAAGCTATCAATAATGCAATAACACAATGCAATTGAATTTTTTTCGATTCATAAAAACACGTTTGAGTTTTTATTGATATCATCAATTTTTTTATTGTTCCTGATGACCGTTGTCAGTAGTAGGAATAATTTGAATATGGTTCGACTTGGGAACTGCGACTTTCACTTTGTTTATGTTGGCCCCCACCACCTCCTATGGAACTTTTTGCAGATTTCCTTTCCTTTGGTGTTGAATTCGGAGGTGAATGTGCACTAATAGGTGATGATGGCAATTCTTTGGGAGATACTTGACTAACTGGTGAAGCACCTCCTTCCCCCTCTGATTTCCCATAGGTTGACGGACTTTCCATGCCACCAGAAGTTTCTCCCATTGAGGACCTTTGTTCTTGATGAAACGACAGTTTTTTAATGTAACTTTGTGCTTCCTCTTGAAGAGAAAGTTTCCTTGTTGGTGTTCTCGTTGGCGATTGTATCCCGTTCTGTGAGCCTACTTCGGATCGGGTCTTTACTAGAGATGCCCTAGTTGATTGCTCTTGAGTTTGAGAGCCTGCAAGTGACTGCCTTTCCGTTGGTGTCGTCGGACCTCTTGAAGAGGGAGAGTTAAATGGAGCATTTGATTGGTTCTCTGTGATTATTTCTCCACTCCTGCGGTGACTCGAAGCCTTGCTTCCTCTCCCTTCATTTAACGTGTTGGAAAACGGGAGGGAGCCGCTCTGNTGTTGGAAAACGGGAGGGAGCCGCTCTGGATGGTGCTATCATTTCCTTGAATAGAATTTGACACTTTGTGACTTACAGAACAACCAGGGCTACCAATTATGTTCCCATCCTTATCAAAAGCGTACTGACAGGAAACCTCTGCAATTTTCTTTAACTCATCTTGCACTTTTAAAATAGCATTGTCTGTATCTTTCTCATCAGCAGGTAAATTCCAGTTGCAAGCTTCCATTGACCGATTTTCGTCTAAATCGCTGTTAATTTTATTCTGGAACATTTTGAAAATGTCGCTACCCACGTGCTGATATCTCTTGATAAGATTCATAAGTTGACTACATTTTCCTTCCTTCTTCGACCTCACATGATTTGCAAGTTCATCCAGTTCTTTATCTTGGAATGCAGAACAGTATCCATCAGGCAAGTTTACATATCCTCCATCTTCTCCTGCTTCTTCACCTTCAACGGGCATTATTTCATCGGAACAACATTGAGTTGGCTGTATTCTTGGTGTTGGTGCGATTTTATTACAAAGTACTCCACATGGTCTCCCAAGTCCTGTAAGCTCCGTAGGACCTAAGCCATTCTTTTCTCCTTGTGATATCAGTTCATGCAATTTTTTAGTAGCAGCTTTCCTCCGACAAAACAAGTCATAGTTTTTGTTTTGGAACTGTAGAGTGTGCACATGTTTGGAATTATGGCCAATGACAACTAACGGTTGTTTCACATTCCCGTAATTCACGCATTTAAATGTTTTCTCCAGGTTCGTCACCACCACATAGTAACTGTACATTTGAAGCTCATAAGTTTTGCAAATTCTGGTTCCGTCCACTTCGTACAATGCAATGGGGTATCCAACAGGGATCTTCATTCTCGCTGCAATCTCTTCCAAAACAGTTGTCATGTTTTTCTTTTTCTCCGTGGGAATGTGTATTAATTGAGGCTTCTCTGTTGGGTAGCCATTCTTAAATACGTAAATGTTGACTGGATGGCATAAGCGCCAGGTTGGAGCCGGGTTATTTTTTATACAGCAATCCATTATTAATCTTAATTAGTAGCAGCAATTGGGCCTCGTTCTTCCTCTCTTGCTAATTTTGACTTATTATTACACAGAAATAATTTTATATGATATTGCAAATTCTGATGATGATATAGTTTGCAAGTCAAAAGCCCGACTTCTTTACAATTAATTCTATTTAAAGCTCAACTCCTGCTTTGATACAAAACAATTTCTCCATTACAAACTGAGATACGTAGTGTAGGGGCTATAAATTTTTGAAATGAATAAGAGAAAGCAGCTTAATTATTTCCGGTACTATTCCCTAAATGAAACACCTTGGATTCCTTTCAAAATTTATTTACACAGAAAGCCATAGAGACCTTTGGATTACAAAACAATTTCTCCATTACAAACTGAGATACGTAGTGTATAGGGGGCTATAAATTTTTTAAATGAATAAGAGAAAGCAGCTTAATTACTTCCGGTACTATTCCCTATACTTTTTTTTAAATTGAAACACCTTGGATTCCTTTCAAAATTTATTTACACAGAAAGCCATAGAGACCTTTGGAATGCGATTCGCATCTAATTTGCCAGGTTGGTTTCCAAAAAATATATACAAATCAAGTACATAGGGCATAAAAATTCCTGTGTCGCGTTTTAATTTAATAACTAGCTTTAATAACAAGATTTCAGATTCTTCTGAAATATAAATATGGCGAATAATCAAAATCCTGATCATTCCCCATTTCACTGTCCACAAAATTCTAGTTCTTCTAATAATAATCATCGCTCAGGAGGAATTATTGGTTTTTTAAGTGAAACAAAAAAGCGTTTTTTCAACTCGCTCAAACCGGCCAAATTTCCTCACTCCCCATCCTGCTCCTTCAGAGATGACACAGGAAGGAGGGTGCCTAACACATTGAACTTTCCATTCCAGCCTGTGACAGCTTCATCAAGTTTACAAATGGATGATGACATCCATCTAGAGGAGGATGCGCTTATTGACGGAGGAGATATCGATATTCTAGAGAGGAAAGTTACTGATATGGAAATCACAGTCAAGGCCATTTTAATTGATAATGGTGATGGAAATGATAAGTCCAGTAAGTGAATTTTTCAACAAAAATAGTTTTTCAGGGAATGATTTTGCAACCACAATTCTAGTTATATACAATACTGGTTTTGTTCTATATTAAATTGCACAGCTAATAATGATGTCCTGAAGCCACAATCTAACGCTAATCTGCTGGATGGTTTGGACGCAACGGGTAATCCAAACATGCCTTATGGCAAGATTCCTATTGATTTGTACCACGAATTAATATCCGCTTACGAATGTGAATTAATGAACGAGAATTCTAAACCACAAACACATTCATCAGTTGATCGATGTCGGGACAAGGATAAAAATTTGAGATCCGAAGTGTTGAAATGGAATAAAGACAAATAAATTTCCAAATTTATTTAGGCATAGTTTGGGTTAATCGAAATAAATGAAATAAATCACTCAAAATTTAATTTCTCACAAATATTTATTCTTACATAATGCCTATACTTATTCATTTTTATTTGTAAGTTTGGGTATTCATTTGTCACTCTTCCTCAAAACTGAACTTACAACAGCTTTCCATTTTGGATCAAGTAAATATATGTGACCATCGAAACCTCGTTGATTGCATTTCATGAGTATGCATAAAAATATTTAGGAATCTATTAGCTAACGGAAATCAATTTCATATTTCAAACTAGCTGTATATAGTACATTCATCAAAACGGCATGGAAGGAAAGGATATAAAATTTTAAATTTTAAGACCTCTTTTAATAGGTAAAATGTCAGGAAATGATCCTGATTTTCCAAACCCAAGAACGTATCAAAATCCCAAGTTTAAGAAAAAGCTACAGAGTGCAGTTACGGACAATGAATCCACTTCTGACACTGATGATGACACCGAGACAACATCCGACTCTGGCAAGTCGGATGATGAACCTAAAATGGTTACCAATTTTCACAAAAGAAAGAAATATGGGAAAGTGGCTTCAGCTCACGATATTCGCAATTTTGGATCTGTTTTTGACCAACTAAGAATGCTTCCTTCTTCCCCATTTTATCAAGGAGAACCTTCTGTGTCCAGGTTCTGTGACAAAAGGAAATCAACAGCCATTCTTCACCCCTTACCATGGAACGTGAGAAGCGAAATCCAAACGCATACAATGAACCAAAATAGAAAAACTTTTAAACTTTTAAGCTCTTGGATGGAAGAAGGACGCTATCCTCGTATCCATTCAATGAAAATAGCAGCTAACCTTTTCAATACACAACTAGCAGAAGAACATATTCAAGCAGAGCTGAATCCAAAACAAAAGTTTGCTTACAAAAAGTTTTGCTTGGAAATCGATGATAAGTTTCAAATGATCACAAAAGGCGAATTCAGGGGAAGAGAACCCTTTAGTGAAAGAACTTTTAGAAAAATGTGGCATTTATATGCTCTCTATAGAAAGGCTCGATCCGAAAGACATTTTGATGAAAGGACTAATGGTAATAAATGCTTATAATTATTTTCAAGAACGTATCTGAGTCCAATTAAATAAGTCGTCCTTTATTCTATTGCAGAGGATGTCGTACGTCGAGCTATTGCCCATGTAGTTAAAAAGACAATGGTTGGACCTGACGCTCCTGCACATAATCAACAATCAAATTTTGAAAAACTGAGCAACCCTATCGAAGAAATCAATCCCGTTCTTGCAAAATGCCTTCAAGATCCCATCCATGCCTTCCTCATTGTCTATGGAAGGTTTGTTTCTGCTGGGAAAGTCAACAAATTTGAGCGTCTTCAACGATTGATTCATTTCAACCAAATTGCCAAGCAGTTTTATGATAGACTTGCGGAACCACCTTGTGATATTGACGTTGATACATACCTTCTTCAATTGAGACAAGAGCAACAACAAAGACAAAGATTTCAATCAAAGCAAGCATGACCTGTTCCCAAACTTTTCCAGCAGTAGTCTCCATCATCAGAGATCCATTTCATTACCTTTAGCATATTCTACAGCTAATCAACGAAACAAAAAGGAAAGATATAACTCTGCCGTGTCAAACGCATCCAGTGAGTACATTTCATTGATGAACCTAGAGGATTTGCAAGAATTAGATATTTTAAAAAGATATGAACGAATTGACGACGAGGAGTCGGAGGAGGAGGAATATGACATGAGTTTGAGTGATATCACGAGTTTTCAAACAAAAATAGGAAGGTTTGATGGGTAAGTTAGTAGCAAAGCTACACATTAGAATTCCCTATAGTTACTTGTTATAAAATTGGGCTCTTGCATACGATTACATGCTCATACATATTGTTCATCTAAAAAAATGAAAATAAATTAGAAATCAGCATGCATGTATAGGTTTGGGTTTAGGCATGTAGATTTGGCTATAGAGCTGTTCTAAATTATTCTGTGTCAATGTCCATATATCGTTCCAAAATTCTTTGTAATATTCACAATGAATGGCTTCGACTTTGAATTAGTCCCTCTATTTGCGATAAACGACTTTGCAAACTCCTTCTTTGGTAATATTAACGATCAAAGTCAGTCCTACAATTGCTGGAATGATCCCAATGGTCCGATAACCCTTGTAAGAAAAACCGTAGCTACATCTACAGATGATTTGCCAGGAAGTCAGGCATTACAGGCAAGATGGAGAAGAAATAAAAGGGGATCAGACAGTGATCTTGAATCAATTTGTTCATGTGACGAAGGGAGAGGAGATCGTGGATTCCATCGAGGAAAACCAATTCCTAGCATATTTGGCAAAGGAAAAATACTATCAGCTACTCCAATTACACAAAGAAAACTAAAGGACTTACTCTGTCGTTCGTTGCTTATATCAAGGAAAGAAGAACGACCTGCTACTGTACCTTTCGGAGAGTTGAATGAAGATGCTAGGCATATCTTGAGAGGAAAGTTTCTTCCAAGGGGATATGTTCCCCCAACAAATGTCAAGTCTCAAAGCATTCGAATCCCTGTTCGACTCCCTAGGTCATACAAATTAATTTTTCTCCTTTTCATTTAATATAGGCATAGCATGAGAAAAGCATTAAAACGCATCATATTCATCTTAGGAAAAAACATTATAGCAATTATTGGCATTTGAAATGATGAAGTCTTTAATAAATAACTTGTTTCTTGTTTTGCAGGAAAAAGAGGATCTGCCTGGTCGGTAGCCGTTATGAAGTTCTTCCTGCGGTTGCTTCAGATTTGGGATTTGAAATTGTGAATGAAAATGACTTGTGGAATATTAACTGGAGTGACTCTCCAATGCCTCAGGATAAAATTTGTCAAATGCGTCGCATTCAGGACATGTATTCTGTATTTTGGGGAAACAATGCACCTCTTCAGAAAACCAATCATTTCCCAGGGATGTACGAAATTTGTAGGAAAGACAGGCTTGGACGCAATTTAAACCGCCTTCGACGCATGTTTCCGAACGAGTTTAACTTTTTTCCAGAAACTTGGGATCTTCCTACAGAGCAGACCGATCTTATAGCATTTGCACGTCGACGGAGGAATGCCACATATATTGTCAAGCCAGAAGCGGGCTGTCAAGGCAAAGGGATATTTCTACTCAGAAATCCCAAGAAACTTTCTCCCTTCACTAAATGCGTTTGTCAAGTGTACATTCCTCATCCTTTCCTCATTGATGGATACAAGTTTGATCAGAGGATTTACGTCTTAATTACTTGTGTGGATCCTCTTCGTGTTTATATTTATGAGGAAGGAATCGCTCGCTTTGCTACTGTGAAATATGAAACGCCCACGGACGAAAACTTGGAAGTGGTTTTCATGCATCTTACCAACTATTCCTTAAACAAATTCAGCGAAAGTTATGTGAGGGAAGGAGATGGAAGCAAGAGAAAGGTCAGTGCAGTCTATAAATGGATGGCAGAGAAGGGGTGTGATATTCCCAAGTTGACCGAAGCCATTGATGAAATCATCGTAAAGACTTTGCTATGTGCTGCCCCAACTCTCAAACATAACTACAGGACTTGCTTTCCAAAGAAGGATAGGGGATGCTCTTGTTTTGAATTACTAGGATTTGACATTCTTATTGACCGAAATTTAAAACCTATATTATTGGAAGTAAATCACTCTCCTAGTTTCAACTTGGATTTGCCAGTGGACGGTGAAGTAAAAACTGCACTTCTCAAAGATATGTTTAATATGGTATACTTAGGAGATGAACTTAATGCGGCAGCATCTAAACAGAAGAGAAAGTGTTTTCGTAAAAGCCGGAAGAATTCTGATGACTCCTCTGGATCAGCATCTAGAAAGAAAAAAAGACCTACTTCTCCTATTGTGGAAGAATCATTTGAAAACTTGTCTAAGCCTCTCCGTAAACAATTCCAACATGAACTCAAGCGAAAAGGAAACTTTCGTTTGATATATAGTTCGGACAAGCCGGGCAGGTTTGCAAGCATGATGGATGATAATTACTGTGGCTATCAAACGCTTACTGGGCCCGTTAATCAATCCGCAGAACCTTCACAAGCCATATCTGAGTCAAAACCTATAAAGAAAAAATATTACCATCCTTTCTCTTTTGATAGCGAGCATGAAGTTGGGAAGAGAAGACAAGGACAGCCATACTTGGAACCTTCATTGACCAATGCTCTTCTTTCAAGAAGTAACTTACCTGGCGCGCCCTCCAGAAATGTTATTCAAAGCAGATTTAGAGAAGCTCATCAGGGGTCCAGCTTATCCTTAACGATGAATCAAAGGGGTATTATTACACGAACATTTTGCAAAAAACCGGATCCTCCGGGTCAAGACAAAAGGGGAGCCAAAGTAGAATCCAAAAAGAGCATCAACATTATGAATACAAGTATGATTAACAAAAATAAATCAAAATCATTTGGTCATGGTGAAATGGGTGAAACTGAAGAAAAATGCCAAATATTCTACGACAATAAAAATTACAACAGACGATGAAGCAAATATATATCTCTACAATTGTTTATGCTTCAATTTAATTTTTAGAGAGACAACCACTTGGCTTTTTTGTAACAAATATAACAATTTAGCATTTATTTTCTGTTTTTACGGTTTTGCAATAGTATATATCATCTAAACGTATTTTGTTAATGCATTTCTATTTTTAATATGTCTATTTGAAGCTGCTACATTGTTGCTTGCATTAATTATTATCATTCAGTTATACTTAATTGTTATTGACTTGTACGTATAGATTATATTTAGCACAAGAGAAAAGTTTTACTTTCTTTTTATTAACCGATAAACTCTACATACATAGTTGCTTCATTAATTTAATTACCTATGCATATTTCTGTTCTGAACCTTATACATATGAATTATGTTTACTTCTTCTCAACTCCTATTCTAATTTTTGTCCGTTTACATAATTATTTCAAATCGCACGAGCTTTTACTCATATATTTTGGAAGTTAAGTTGTAACACTCTAACTCACATTATACATTACTTCGCATTATGTACAAAACCTTACATTTTCATTTGCAGCAGTCAAACAATTACAATGACGAACTATCTGTTAGTATTTATTATGTACATTGTTTTAATGTGCTGTACAGTTTTTTACACTATAATGAGTATTGTTCAGTACTGCTTCAGCTTCAAATGAATGAGTGTAAGTTAAGTTGTAACACTCTAACTAACATTCTACATTACTTCGCATTATGTACAAAACCTTACATTTTCATTTGCAGCAGTCAAACAATTACAATGACGAGCTATCTGTTAGTATTTATTATGTACATTGTTTTAATGTGCTGTACAGTTTTTTACACTATAATGAGTATTGTTCAGTACTGCTTCAGCTTCAAATGAATGAGTGAAGTACATACAATCAAAAATTATAAGTACAAGTTAACATAATAAACATTATTTTGACAATGTGATAACTGCCCCTTGTATGATTCTACTTTCTATTTATTGTTTCATATATTTTAAGTTATTAAAAAAAGGTTGGCCACTGACGCTTTTATGATTAGTTAAATAAGATGAGATTTAATGGAGCCTTCTACTTTCTATTTATTGTTTCATATATTTTAAGTTATTAAAAAAAGGTTGGCCACTGACGCTTTTATGATTAGTTAAATAAGATGAGATTTAATGGAGCTATACTTGCATTATCTGCTACAAGTACATACAACGGTAAAGCTTTCAAGTTGTGGCTTTTAATTTAGCCCAATTATATATCTTTATCCATTTGTATTATATATTATTACTATTACACAGTAGTACATTTTAATAAATAATCAAAACATGGCAATTTATAATCATTGATTTATTAATCTTCTTCCGGTCCCATCTGCATTAACTTTGCTTTTGCAATTTTAGAGTAAACAACATCAATGGGACGAGTCGTATCATACAAACTGGGTGCACGGAAGATGATCCCAATAGTTCCCAAAATACAAGATGCAGTGAAGATCCACAAAAATAATCTATCCAACACCATTGCCACGTATTTCCAATCTTCTTCAATCTGAAAAATAATTTCGATTGTGTTATTATCTTTTGACTGTAGTCGCAGTGTCAATTGGATGGCAGGTTCAACTTTTTACTACCCAATATGTCATTTTGTTAAGTGAATTGCTTTCACCATTCACACTAAACATTATATTATTATTTTTACGACCATTTGAGATATAAAAAGAAGGATATTATATAAAGGACACGTCCTTTTTACGAGGAATATCTATCGTTCTCATCCTTGACGAGGGAGATAAGCGGAAAAGGAGATAATGGGAAGAAGATCGCATGCAACTACCTGGTCTACTTTGCTACAGGAAACAACAGGAATTGTAAAAATAACATGCAAAAGTTTAATGCGCAGTAAAAAAATCGACGACAAGCACTTTTCGTCAGGTCACAAAAAGTTTCTCTTTATTGTACGAGAATAATATAATGGATAAAAGGATTTATGAGAAATAATGGATACTTACAGCTTCAAATCTATCCTTATTCTTCATATGTTGAGCAATAAATCGAATGTTAGTGGCTGACTTCTCAATTTCCGAAGGAAACCTCCTCACCTCCCCAAAGTTATGCCGTAATGCTTCTGACTCGCTTAGAAAGATTTGGAGAGGGCAATGAAGGATAAAATGGGATGTCCATTTCTTGGGGCGAAGGGTTAAGCCCGTGAATATGACAAATCTGAAGATTATTAGCACCACCCAAACTTCCCCCACCTCCTCCAAATCCTGGACCATCATTTTCATCATCCTCATCGTCGTCATCTTTGTTTGGCCGTCTGATGAAAAGGTACTTGGGCAAGAGCTCAATGAACACTTGCCGGACCCAAGGTGACATCTTATGAGTGGCCGGAGACCTATAGTTAACATTTAAAATCCCAATTGTGACCTAAAAATTAAAAATACACAAAAAGCAAGACCTTTTATAATCATTCTTAAATTTTATTTGAAATAGGACAAATCATGTAATTAATTCCACACTAACCATTACAGACAATGTAATTAGAATCATGGTGAACAGAAGATTATTTCCCTAGAAGCGGCACAGCAAGTGAAGTGGGAGGAATAATCTCCGCCAACAGGAGGAAGAACACAGTGAGTGACAGCTAAACATGATACAAATATGCAGACTTTCAATGAATAACTCTGGCAAGTATATGTATTTTAATGCAATTATTAATTAATGCCATAATTATAGCGTTTTAATAATATTACAAACCAGAATCGATATGCAAAGGGACATCTTTTCACCACTGTCCGATGGCAAATAAAAGACTAGAACAGAAAGAAAACTGATTTCCAACACAGGGGATGATAAGATTTACTGTATAGAATAGTGTCTTCCGACGAAGCGTAATATTAAACAAGATGTCCGGGTAGGGTTCCTGAAAATCATTATTATTGTCATCAAAATGGCAACTAAATTAAATTCAGTTCAATGAAAAATTTGTGTGTTCATTCAGAAAATATTTACCTCACAGCAACTATAATATTTTTCATTACGAGTAGCTGGAACATCCATAATGTCCCACTCGACCGAGATGTAGTAATCTTGTAGGTCTATGCCCATCTCAATATCGTTCGAGTCGATGGTTTGATTAATGTGTCGCAAGTCAACCTGGAATTTAATTAAAATTTGCATAAAGAAAAGGCTGTAGGTATGAAAAATGCAAGTAACAACATTTTCCTTACTGTGTAACCATCATATGTCCAAGAACCAAATTTCATCGTACACGTTTGTTGATCAAAAGGGAAAAATTCTACGTCAATTTCGCAAGATGATTTGTAAATTGCTGGTGGCTTCCACCTCACCGTTCCCGTATAGTTTAGAATAGCTTTTGTCATAATAGTAACCTCATAATTGCCATCCGCACTGAAATGTAAAGAAAAAAAACCATGTATGCATGTACGCATATATTTATCATCAAGTATTATATCTCATACATGCTTCCAACTTATTTTAGCATTCTTTTTGATTAAATGAAATCAGCTTCCGCTCAAACAACTTTTTTCCATTGTTAAATCTTCTCAGCCGAAAGTAATTTTCATGTTCATGCAAAAAATTAGTATAGTTCCGCTATCAAAATCAACCAGTCATAAAGATTATTAGGTTTTTATTAAGAATCTGAGAAAAAACTTTGCTATTCCTTTCTTTTGGGAGAGACCAATAGACTTATAGAAAATGAAACTGTTTCCCTATTTGTGTGTGTGCGATTTTACAACTCTCGTAAATCTTTTCCTTCCTTTGTTTCCAGTTTTTTCATTGCTTCAGATTGGATGATGATGTTTTCGTAGATGTTGACGTGGTAGTAGTGGTGGATAACAAATGGAACAACTCAATTCAAGCGTACAATGTTCCACAAAACTTTTCATTCCATTTCTTTCCACATTTTTATACTCTTATATACGTATTTCCCAAAGCGTTTTGTCTTCAATAACAAAAGAAACAAAAAATTTAATGTTTAAAATCATTTTCCTGGAGAAGTAAACTGTACTATTGATTGGTTTCTTTCCACGCTCATTGGATTTTCGTGGTAGTTGAACACAGCCATCAAAAAGTTTTTGATGCCTTGTCATATTGCAATACGACAACTGGAAAAAAGTAGACAAACACTGTCTAGTCAACCGTGCAATGTGCTTTTATTCAATCAATAAGTAAACGTTGTTGTTCACAAAATGGGGGAAAGTGGAACGTATTCGGTATTCAACAGCAGATACCTGTATAAACATATTCTTATCAACTTTTCTTTTTTCAATAATTTTTAAAAAATGAATTTATTCTACTTTCTTTCTTTTTGATTTTGATTTCACTAATGGCAAAATAATAATGTGTGCACACAAGAACTAGACTGAAAATTGTGATTTATATCGTTCATATTTCCGTTTACGCGTAGGAGGCTTTTATTTTCGCCATTTAACAGTTTAAAATATATTGCATAATATGATTGAGGATCTTAATATGATTCTACAAAATTGTAGAGAGAAGAGGTTCATTCGATTGTGTGATGAAATTTTAGAAAAAGTGATT